>OZ025243.1:4161358-4236485 GCA_964019155.1 Osedax fenrisi
TGCTAATGGGATGTCATTTAAATTATATTTATTTAAACATTAATGTACATTTAAAATAGGATGTGTAGGGGAAAGTAACTGAATACGGACAGTGCCCGAATACGGATATTCTCGGTATATCAGAACCCATAAATCATACAAAAAAATGTTTAATGAATAAAATATTCATAATTATATAAATAGTCTAAAAAAGTATTTTTTATTTTTTAATTATACAACATATTGCTGATATATCCAATAAACTGATTTTTTTATTACGTTTTTAAATTTATGAATAAAAATGTCAACTTAAAACCTTCTCAAGAATATACAAATGTATTGATATCAAATATATCACTATATTATTAAAAAATAAAGCATTCTAAAATTATATATATAATTTCTATATGTGTTATCAAATATTCATTAAGTTATAAGCATATATCTAGAGGTAATATAAGTCCCTAATACGGACACTATATATGTCTTAATATGGACACCCTATAACCAATCAGCGCGAAGCGTATGAACTATTTTGATTTTCATACAAAAATCGCGTGCGTTATAATAGTAATACCACCAATAAAGCTAAATTTAAAAATGTTATTATGTAGATACTTAAATTATATTATTAATTAACAAAATAATAAATATAAATAAATTATTATCTAATTAAATTATAATAAATTGTTCATAAAATTAATTATAAATAATGTAATTGTAATTTGTCTGATAGATTTATCATTAATAATTAGTTTATCTAGTGGTATATAGGGTAACGAATACGGAAACCCCCGTTATCTATGGAATTAAAAGATTAACATTTAAAAATAAAATTTAAAAATAATAATAATATCTATAATCATATAATATTAATATATTTTTTTTTAATTATTTAATTATTTTTGAATACAAATAATGAGTCATCAAATTTAATACCATTTATTGTTAAAGTGTCCGTATTAGGTTACTTTCCCCTAATAATCTGATTTTATATTGAAGAATATTCGAAAAATCTCGATAAATATTAGCTGAAAATCGCAAACTACCCAATACAAAATTTATTCTTTTAAGAATTGTTGAGAACTAGGTTCTAGAACTTATTAGTATCTTTGTTGACAATATGAGCCCAAAAGTTCCGAAATTTGCACACCCTATAGGGATAAGAATGCAAATAAATATAGAATTGGTATTGATATTCCATCAACTAAATCCTGGTTCAAGTAATGAATATATATATATATATTGGACTATTGATGCAGTATTAACTATAGTATGAACAATAATATAGCCCATTGTTTTAATAGTATTCCAAATCTGAAAGAGAAATTCATTAAATATTCCTCGTCGTTGTTCAATATCGTTACAAAATTTAAAAATTCAATTTTAAAGAAATATATAATTTAGATTATTATGTATAGTAAATAAGGTGTTAATAAAAACCGTCACACTCACATAGTATATTGACACCTCGGATACCATATAGACAACTATAGTTAGTATAGCGTATACGCTATTCAGGAATATTGATATTAATCAGCGTACAGTTACCACTATATGCGCCGGAGATAGCTGTATATCTGATCTTACATTATCGGATATAATTAATAATGTATTACTATTACAGGTTATAAAGTTAAGAATAAATTCAATATAGTTAAATTAGAAATTAAATATATATTTAACGACATGTGTCGATGCTCTTTAACAAGACAATGTAATTTATTTCTATTTTAGATTAATTTTCATTAATGTACGGTAACTCTCGTTATAATTTCGAATTTAATTTCTAATTATTCTTTGTTTATTTCTATAACGGATGTTATCGTTAACAAATATGTATACGTTATGCTCTTGATTATGTATGTCGACTATATATTTAAATAAATTATCAATCACTCAATAAATTCGTTAATTAGAATTACTAAAAGAAGATATAATCTGTAAACCATCAGTAATATAAGGGAACTCCATGGGGTAATAGTAGTCCAATACTTCGGAGCATCAACAGCTAATGTAGATAATAACTATAGTTATATATGATATTCTAAACTATGCTATTACATCATATTCTATATTGCACTATACTATACTTTATAATTCTATTGGTACTCTACTATACTATACTATACAATGTTATACTGTATTATACTATATTGTAATATACTATACTGTAATATACATACATATACTATTGTCCTATAATATGCTCTAATATGCTATACTATATTAATGTAGTTAGTGTAACTGATCCACAATCAATATTGATAATCAGATAACATCAGCAAGTAATATAACACATAAATTGCATAATAATGAAATAGATAGTAACGAATTCAATTACACCAATGAAGTATTAATGATAATAAATACATGTTTTTAAATACTTAAATTTATGCTTTGTTCGATATGTTGGATTAAATTAATTAGTGAATATATTAAAAATAACAATTTCAATATATAGAATGATATTTCTCATATACGAAGAAGTATTTTTATTTCTAATCATTTAGTATAATACTATCATATAACTATTATTATTATATAAATATAAATAGTTACTTTTACCTTATAAAAATACCTTTTACCCTATCGCCTGTTTTATTGAATATCTTCCTCGAACAAATTATGTCAGATACCCTATTAAATCACCATTCTAGTATCTCTATAGGCGGTAGAAAAATATCCAACCTTCGATTCGCTGATGACATTAATCTAATAAGTGGTAGGAATGATGAACTACAACAACTTACATATAGTATATCAAAATATGCGAGTGATTATGGTGTACAGCATATGGAACTTAGTTCTAAAAAGAGCAAAACCATGATGAATAGCAGAGATGAAAGTATACATGCAAATATCAGTATGAATGGAGAAATATTGGAAGAGATAGATAAATTTAAATATCTATGAGCAACTATAACCAAATATGGTACCAGCAGAGTTCCGAATCAGACTAGCCACTTCTATATCGGCTTTGATAAAATTAAAAACTATATGGACAAGTACAAAAATTGGCTTTAAAACAAAATCCAGTCTGTATAAAACACTTGTGCTCTCAATATTACTCTATGGATGCTAAGCTTGGATAATTACTGAAAATGTGTAAAAACAATGAAAGCCTTCGAAAATAAAGTATATAGACGACTATTAGGTATAAAATACAGAGAGCACAAAACGAATATCTATATTAAAGAGAAAATTAACTCATATGTTGGGAAGTTTACGCCACTGTTTTCAATTATAAAAAAAGTGACCTACTAATGATGACAAAAGATCGAAACAAATGGCGACGCTGTTATGTGAAATATTCATATCTCCCTACGATTCAAGAGTCATGTGATAAAAGTAAAAGTAAATATATATTTCATAATGTAAATATAGTAGTTTAAATAACTGGAATATCATATTATCTATAACACTAGAGGTTAATCATAGACTCGTCAAATAAAAGCTTAAACGCTATATTGCTCTATAATGGTAACACTGTCAGATCTCATCCCCTGTGATACTCACTACAAACGACTGCAAGCTAAATCAACACGTATTGTATACTTGATTAATTAACATACAATGATAATACTTGCAAGATATATAGTATACTTAAACAATTAACAGTATAAACAAACTGTCCATGATTTCCCTATTTATGGGATAGTAGTGCCGAAGCTGATGCTTGTACATAACGTATCAGTTAGAGATACTATTACGATATCAAATTACAACCGCTTGTTAATACGGATAACATGTGACAAAGATATCATATTACCTGAATTACATAATAATCTTATATTAAACAATAATTGTTTAAACTAATTGGATAAGGATCCTTCGAAGGTCAAGCTTTTGGACATTTACAACCAAATGATCACACATATATTTTCACTGGCATCAGTGATGCTACATTAAAGGCCGTTATTTGTAAATGATCACAACATATGGAGTTAATGAGTAATATTAATTGCTATTTGTGTACGAGATATATTGAATTAATGACAACATTTTCTCCGAAAGCCTAGAATTATAGAATATATAAATATATATTTAAATACAATAGTGTTGATTAATGTATTGTATACAACATGTATGTGTTAGAGATTCGGTGCGCGTGTGTCATACAGATTACTGTTATCAGTGAACATCTATAATATGTTCCTGTTAACTTTGGTGACAATAGTGAAGAGCAAGGAGAGTACTTTCATCAGCACATTTCAATAATGAAATACATGGATAATGAAACGTAATTACTGACATCCTAGCTGATTACTATTGGAGTCTAAATAAAGGCCTTTCACATATAATAAAATCATGGAAATAATCTTTTAATTAATTGTTAGCATTATATATTTAAATATATCGAATACTATTGAAATAAATTCATTTCATTTCCATTAATTTTCTTAATTGTTCCTATTTTTGTAATCATTTCATACATTTTGAAAGTTAAAAAAATTGATCTGTTCTGAAAAAACTAAATACATGAATGAATGAATGAATGACTAATATTTATTTTACTTATATAATATAAATAAATAATTAATACACATGGTATATGTATACAATACGATATAGTTATATAATGAGTACAAAGGAACCCTTTAATAGAAATATGCTTCCGAGAAAGGATTCCACACATACTTATATAAGAATTAAAGAACAAAAACAAAAGAAATATGATAATAATATAACTATAATAATATATAATAAATTAAATTACATAGATATCAAATAGTTACAATCTCACGTACGGTAAATATCTACTCACAACATGAACACATGGCATGCCTGAATGGCCTTTATCGGCTACATGTTTTGGTATATTAGTACAAAAGGATTTTATTAGTGTATAATATATTTCTATCTTAGAAAACCGTAATATGGACAAATTAACGGTCATGTGTGCACGCTATAGCATAGATGAATAGCGTCAAATACACGTAAGACAAGAGTACTATAAGAAACAAGACACTAGGTATAATCGAACAATAAATAATAATAATAAATTTGAGTAATATAATAATAGCATAATAAATAAATAATATCTTCAATATCAGAATAAGGCGTTCACTTGTTAAAGCTTGTTTCTGTCTCCGATATCTGTTTCTTAATTGAAGTATACTAGAGAATGAATGAATACAATTAGATGACACAATATTTAAGGGAAAGTAACCTAATACGGATACTTTAACAATAAATGGTCTTAACTATTTATTACTCATTATTTTTATTCAAAAATTACAATATATTAATAGTATATGATTATAGATATTATTGTGATTTTAACAATTTTATTTTATCTTTTAATTCCATAGATAACGGGGGTGTCCGTATTCACTACCCATGTCCGAATACGGAACCCTTTGTTATAATACGGACACCCTATATACAACTAGATACACTACATATTATTGATGAATCAATCATAAAAATAACAATTACATTATCTATAATTAATTTGATGAATAATTTATTCTAATTTAATTAGTTAATAATTTATTTATTTTTATTATTTTTTAATATAAAATACAATTTAAGTATCTAAATAATACACATTTTAGATTTATCTTTATTGGTGGTATTAATATTATAACGAATGCGATTATTATGAAAATCAGAATAGTTCATACGCTGCGCGCTGATTGGTTATGTGGTGTCCGTATTAAGACATATATAGTGTCCGTATACGGACACTATATAATATATTAGGGACTTGTATGACCTCTAGATATATGCTTATAACTTAAATGAATATTTGATGAACGAAATTATATATATAATTTTTAGAATGCTTTATTTTTTAATTATATTGGGTTATATTTTATATCGATACATTTATATATTCTTGAGAATGTTTGTAGTTGAAATTTTTTTTCATAAATTTAAAAACGTAATAAAAAATCAGTTTATTGTATATATTGAATAATTAAAAAATTAAAAATACTTTTTTAGACTATTTATATAATTATGAATATTTTATTTATTAAACATTTTTTTGTATGATTTATGGCTTCTGAGATACAGAGAGTATCCGTATTCGGTTACTTTCCCCTGCTTATATTTTAACTTATTTTAAAAATACTCTTAATTATTGAATTTTTTATAATTAAATTAAATTCATTTCAAAGAATACAACCATAAATAGATAAACATTTAATCTTTGTATTGAGTTTACTCATTTTAATATGGAATAATTTATAATTTGATATATTTTACTTGTACAATATTAGGTAACTTATTATGAAATGTTTTATACATATCATTTAACATATATACTTTTTTTAAATCATTGAATTTTAGGATATTTCATTTTTTATAAATATAATAAATATTTTAAAACGATTTATCTTATAAATAATTCACAGGTCTCTGTTATAATAAACAGTAATGGAAGTAGTATTCGATATATACGCTTGACCCCATATTTGAATAAAATACGATAAAGAGGACATACATACAGATCTAAATACAATCAATAAGACAGACGCATTTAGCTTATTTTTCAATTTATGAGATACCGAGATTATTTTAGATGATTTGCATCTTAATGAATGTATATGTCTTTTCCAATTTAGTTTGGAATCAACATACACACACTCACATAACCTACTTAGCGTAGATCCCTACCTCTTGTTATATCTCAATATCTATTGATTATACAGAAAAACTGCACATAAGAAAATTATAGTTAATCACAAAATATTAAGAAACATTTAATTTTAATCAATCAATAATCAATAACTTTTACATTATTGATAGCTTTATAGGATGGTAGATTTTATTTCTTTTTTTCGCTTAATTATATTCGTCTTATTATATCTTAATATTGAATAATGTAGTTTTAAATTGTATCTAATTATATATTGAATTTTAGAATAAAGGTCAAAAAATTAAGGTATCGCCAAATATCGGACGTTATTGGAAAACATGTGTAATTAGGGAATTCACCGAAAAATGGACATTTTTTACTCATTTATTAATCAAATATTCTAATATATAATTTTATTTATAAAAAATATTGTAATCTTGTAAATGTAAATACTTAATATATTATTCAAATTATTGATTACTATTTATATAACTTATGCAATCCCTTACAATAAACCCGCGAAGTATGGATATTTCAACCTACATATCATATGTCTAGATGCATAAAGTTACAATATAGATAAAAAAGTAGAACATTTTAATAATGTTCTATACAATATTTATAACAAATATTACTGATATAAATAGTCACTCGAGAAAAATATATTGAAATTGAAGAAAAAAGTTACAAATTAAATTCAAAAATATAAAACCAATTTGAAATATAAATATAGATATTCTAAATGGGTAAAGAATGTAAAATTATAGAATATTAGAAGCAAAATATATGAACAAAGAATTTAAATTATATTAGTTATTAAT
This sequence comes from Osedax fenrisi, assembly GCA_964019155.1. Classification (NCBI taxonomy): domain Eukaryota; kingdom Metazoa; phylum Annelida; class Polychaeta; order Sabellida; family Siboglinidae; genus Osedax; species Osedax fenrisi. The sequence goes on from OZ025243.1 coordinate 4,168,748, forward strand.
TTATATTACATTATAGTAATTAATTAATATCTTTAAATTAAAAGATATGTATTAAGGGTTATGTTCAAAATAATTATTTAAAATTTTATAAAATTATTCAAAAAGGAAATATGTATAAGCTGGAGTTCTCATATAAAGGCAATAATATAACAAATAATAATATATATTTTATTTTCAAATATCTACAAAGCAATTATATTAAATTCCTATAATTTTGCAATTCAACAAAATTATAATTGAAATTCACCCGAATTTTATAATAGACTACACAAATTTAATAACTTTGAAATAAATAATGAAATAATCAGAATATTTTGTAATAGGGGAAAGTAACCGAATCCGGACAGTGCCCGAATACGGACACTCTCGGTATCTCAGAAATCATAAATCCTACAAAAAAATGTGTAATGAATAATATATTCATAATTATATAAATAGTCTAAATAAGTATTTTTTATTTTTTAATTAATCAAAATAGTGCTGATATATCCAATAAACTGATTTTTTATTAAGTTTTTAAATGTATGTAAACAAATTTCAACTTAAAACCTTCTCAAGAATATACAAATGTATCGATATAAAATATAACACAATATTATTAAAAAATAAAGCATTCTAAATATTATATACATAAATGCTATATTTTTTATCAAATATTAATTAAGTTATAAGTTATATCTAGAGATAATATAAATCCAAATACGGACACTCTATGTGTCTTAATACGGACACCCTATAACCAATCAGCGCGGAGCGTATGAACTATTCTGATTTTCATAAAAATCACATGCGTTATAATATTAATACAACCAATAAAGCTAAATCTAAAATTTGTATTATTTAGACACTTAAATTGTATTATTAATTAAAAAAATAATAAAAATAAATAAATTATTAACTAATTAAATTAGAATAAATTATTCATAAAATTAGTCATAAATAATGTAAGTGTACTTTTTCTGATTTATTCATCAATAATATATAGTTTATCTAGTGATATATAGGGTGTCCGTATTCGGACATGGGTACCGAATACGGACACCCCAGTTATATATGGAATTAAAAGATTAAATACAATTTTAAAATCACAATAATATCTATAATCATATAATATTAATATATTGTAATTTTTGAATACAAATAATGAGTCATAAAATGTTAAGACCTTTATTGTTAAAGTGTCCGTATTAGGTTCTTTCCCCTAGATTCCAAATTACTCGCTCCTAAGGTTCTTATTATATACCGCCATATGTTAAATTATTATCTAATGAATTATGTAAGCCTTTATATATTATTTTAATGTATCTTAATTATTGAGTAATATACGGAAAACTTGGAAAATTTCATATTCACACATATAAAATAAATACTCATCAAATTAAAAAAATCCTAGCGAATGTCAATATCATGTGTATCATGTAAACTATTTTACCTATGTTATCTAAACAATAAGTTTATTATTTTAAATTAGAATATATTAACAACACATTAATATATATTTATGTGAGGTTATACCATATAGTTTTATAAGTTGACAATAAATAGAATCACATCAATATTTTTAAAACGTTCGTATAATTAATTGAATAATAAAAAATGCATAGATAATATATATATATCATTTTTGAAAAGTTTTTTAACTGTTTTCTCATAATAAAAAACTATTAGGGGAGATTCTCCGATTACCGACCCATAAATGATTATTTGTAATAACTTATTCAATATTAAATATATTTATTGGAAATTTTGTAAGTAGGGTAATATTATGGCAATGAATAATGTAGCTATTTTAATTTTTTGATATAGTTATATTTACAAGAATAATCAGGGGGGTCAGTAATCGGATACCAATTCCTAATACCGACCCCCTTCTCCCATTACCGACCCCCTAAAATAATCGTGGTATAACTAATTGTAGTATTATAATATCCAATAAAAATAGTAGATATACATAAATATAATTAATTATAACATTCAGGCAATTTTTTTTTTGAATTTATGTTTTATTAGTAATATTAAATTTAAATTTAAACTTTATAGTAATTATATTAAAAGAGTGTATATTATTAATTAATATTTAGTTATTAATCAGTATGTATATAATCGAATGGAATCATGAATCCTTAATCTTTATCAAGGATACTCAAACAACTTATAACATATATTAATGTAAAATACTGATATATTTTGATTGGATATTATAAATCACATTGAGTCGGTATTAGGGTAATTTAGGGGTCGGTAATAGTAAAATCATATGGGTTACTATAATTAAGATATGTTGGTTAATAATTATTCAAATTGAATTATTTTTATAATGTTTATAAACATTTTATTGATCTACAATATTAATTGCAGTATTAAGTTTTATTTTAATTAATAAAGTATTTATAATGTTTTAAAAAGTTATTATTAGAATATATTAAAAAATAAAAACAGAATATTACATTTTATCAAATAACAATTGTAGGATTGCATATTTTTTAAAACAAAATACTTTTTCACATTTATCATTAAATTGCTAACAGTTCATGTATATATAAGTTGTTTATATATATTATAGTTACTGAGTTACGAGAGGGTCGGTATTAGGAGAGTGTCGGTAATCGGAGACTTTCACCTATATAGACTAAAATCATAATGTATATCTAATATAATAATACAACGATTTTATAATTATTCATCGAATAGAATATATTATAGATCTCATATATGAGATATAGGAAATATATTTACTAAGTCTATTCTTTTTAAATATTTATTTTGTAAAATCCGAAGTACCACAACAATTAGTTTTCGGTCACATTTTATTTGTCTTGTATATTAATAATCTACTTAATATATTTAAAAGTATTTAAAAAGTTCATATTTATTTATTTGCAGATAGGAAATACTAAAATTAATTACCTTACATGACTTAGAATGAAATATATATTTAAATATACATTTTGATAAATTGATAATTCTCAATATATATATAATATATATATATATATATATATATATATATATATATATATATATATATATATATATATATATATATATATATATATATATATAGTATAACATGTTATCTTGCTATATAATAGGGACCTCAAATAAGTGGCGCTATTTTTTATTAGTATCAGATGTATGCTTTTACACCGTAGTAATTATATAAGGTAAGGCTAATCGAGAACATTACCCTACTTTAAAGAATATCGAAATAAAGTATATAAATAAATAAAAAATAATAAAATATTATTGAACTCAATATTTACATAAATTAAAATACAATGTATAACATATAAAATAATATAAATCATTTGAACTTGGCATATAATTATTAAATCAAAGTTTTACAGTCGGGTCAAACCGAGGAGATCTATTACAAATATGTCGATTAATGTTTGGATACTATAGAATAACACTGTAAAGTATACTTTATAAATTAATATCATTATACAATTAAAATAAAATATATACATACAAATGCATTCTAGTCTGTGTTTTAATACTTATAATGCTAATTGCATTGAGTATTTTTGTTAACTTAAATTTATTTATGAATACATACTACTTTTTTATTATATTCTTGAACATAATAATATTTAAAAAAAAATATATATTGTATACAATATTATATATATGATATATTAGAAGAATATAATATATATAATAATAGATATATAATATCAATTTAGATGAATAGGTTATTATTAATAAATTATAAATATTTGTATTAAAATTTAAAATAAATTAAAATTTGTATTATATTTTATAAAACATATAGTTATTTACAATTATATTTGAACAAGACACAACAGATTTGGGTTATTAATAGCAATATTAGTCTATTGTTTAATAGTATTACCCCTCAAGTATGGGGTCAGTGGGACAACCATAAGCTAGTAAGCCATCACCTAGAGGTTCCGAGTTCGACTTAAGGCAGTTCTTGTTTTATCTTATGTTTATAAAGAATTTAATAAAACGATTGATCGAAATACAAGAAAAAAAATGTACTATTTGTTTTCTATTTTTCGGGGCCCCTCACAGTTATTTACGACATGTATAAGTCTACGACTTCTTGTATCCGCTATTATTATATATATATAATAATAACGTATACAAATGGACCTCTCAAGGAGTATATACGTGATTAAATAAATAGGTATATGATTATTATATGAGGGTCTTTGTTTTGGTCTCTAATGGTTTCCGCCTTGACGTGGTAGAGTCTCTTGCGTACTTCTACGACTCCAATATTGGACGAGAAGTCAGACTAAATGGAAATCAAACATCAGTAGGAGTAGCGACCACTGCTCTGTAAAAGCAAAGAAAACCAAATCATGACATTACAACCACACAGCACCAGGGTTAAAGCCCCTGCCATCAAATCAAACTCCGAAGTCGATGTGCCGTTCAACACCGAACGACAATATGAAGAACTATCTTTAAATCCTTTTATTATAGAAGGAAGGGATAACTCCGAGAACAAAAACTGAAGAGTCAGACTGCTTAACTGCATGCAGAAACTAAAAATAGCAGTTATGAACGTAAGAACAATACGTCTACAAAATAAAAGAAATGAACTAGCAGAACTAACAAGAAAGAATAACATAAATATACTTGGAATCGTCGATCATAAAATTTGCCACGAAGAAAAGATCAAATACGAAAAATACGAAAAATTAACACTCATAACAACCTCTGCCTGGCGTTACAGCAACAATGCATCCTCAGGAGGAGTTGGCATATTAATTGATAACAATTCTGAAAACGCACTGGCAGAAATAATAAAGTGGAATAACCGTATACTAATAGTCAACTTCAATGGTAATCCCAAGACAACGATAATCGTGCAATACTCACCATGCGAAGGAAGTCCAAACGCTGAAGAACACTACAAGCAACTAACAATAGCAATGTCAACAATTCCGATTCATAACGTCTTACTCACAATAGGTGATTTCAACGCACACTTAAGCGAAAGTCACATCAACAGATATACATATCACGGAATCACAAACACAAATGGTAAACTTCTTATCGATTACGCCGAAGAAGCTAATATGAAAGTAACAAACACACATTTCAAAAAACGAATCGGGAAACTCTGGACCTTCATGTCAGATACTAACGGTATTAAAACACAGGTAGATTATATACTCATTTAATAAAACAAGTGGAAAAATAGTGTGAAGAACTGTGAAGCATATAGCAACTTTAGCAGTATTGGATCTGATCATCGAATTATAACAGTAAACATACGTCTTAGCCTAAGATCTAATGTAAAACAGAAGAAAAGGATAAACTATGACTGGTCAATGCTAAGAGATCCGAAGATATGCAAAGAATACAGCAAACAAGTAAAACACACATATAATGAACTAAAAGCAATATCCACTGAAACATCCACAACAGCTACCTACGATCACTTTATAAAAGCAAACGAAGAAACAGCAAAACTATTAATACAAAAGAAAAGAAAACCTCGCGAGAAAATAATCGCCCAAGATAATAAAATACAGATACTCAGAAATTCGGCGCAAACAGCATACAACGTATATTCTGCACTGAACACTATCGACTCACATGAAAAATTAACTCAAGCTAAACAATCTCTACAAGATGAATACGATAAAATCGAAGCTGAAATTCTCGAACGCAACGTAAAACTTGTTGAACAATCAAACGAGCAATTTAAGCACGCAGAAAGCTGTAATCTGAACAATAAAATAACTGGACGGAAAAATTCAAAAAGAGGTAAAATCAAAGCTAATAGCAAAGAAGAACGCGTAACTAAATGGTATGAACATTTCAAGCAATTACTGGGAAACAACAATGAAGAATACGAAACAAGTAACACAGGAATCAAGACCATCAGTGGAAATAATTCTAACATAAAAACTGGACCTTTCACGCCTGAATAATACAGCAATGTTAAAGAACGACTAACGGATGGTAAAGCCGCAGGACCCGACGGAATTGCTCCTGAAATCCTAAAATACTGCAACTTCGACGACATAATCCTTGAATTTTCAAACAAAATGCTGATACATCATGAAATTCCAAATCAATGGCTAAATTGTAACATCGTTTCTTTTCCAAAATCAGATAATCTCGAAGACGTAGGAAACTACAGAGGAATTGCTCTTTCTGCAATAGCTGCAAAAATGACGAACAAGATTATATTAAATCGAATTCAACCTCATATAGATCCGATACTACGTCCGAATCAGAACGGATTTAGAACTGGAAGATCCACGACGTCGCATATTTTAGCACTCAGACGTTTAATCGAAGGAGTGAAAAGCCACAATCTCAAGGCTATTATCATTTTTGTTGACTTCAAGAAAGCATTCGACAGCATAAACAGAGTTACAATGCTACATATTCTGGAAGCCTATGGTATACCCGAAGTAATAATACAAACGATCGCCTTAACCTATAAAGATACACACGCAAAAGTAATAACACCCGACGGAGAAACTAAAAACTTTGAAATAACTAAAGGTGTCCTACAAGGTGATACTGTGGCACCATTTCTATTCGTGATAACACTGGATTACGCTATGCGACAAGCCATTGGAGGACACGAAGAGGAATTCGGATTCGAAATCACAAAGAAACAAAGTAGACGTCATTCAGCAACAATATTAACGGATCTCAGTTACGCAGATGACATAGCTCTAGTATCCCAAGAAGTCGAACAAGCTCAACTCATGCTAACAAATATTGAAATAGAAATCGCTAAAATCCATCTCCATATAAATGCAAAGAAAACTGAAATAATGTCCTTTAACTACAACACACCAGTCAACATTGAACTAGAAAACTGCACTGCAATAGTAAACGTCGTTAACAATTTCAAATACCTGGGTGCGTGGATGTTGAGCTCACAGAAGGACTTCGAAATTCGTAAAGCACTTTCGTGGTCAGCAATCCACAAAATGAAGTCAATCTGGAAATCCAAAATGAACATAAATCTGAAAATAAGAACCTTCAAAGCGACAATCGAGCCAATATTACTATATGGAAGCGAGTGCTGGACAATAGATGCTAGTCTACGTAAGAAAATCGACGGATGCTATACCAGATTGTTAAGATTGGCGACCGATACTTCATGGAAAGAAAAGATAACCAACGTTCAACTCTATAGAGGACTGCCAAAGATTACTGATGTCATTAAAGAAAGAAGACTGCGACTAGCAGGTCATTGTATAAGACACAATGACGAAATAGCGCACAATCTAATATTATGGACGCCAAAGACCGGTAAAAGAAACAGAGGACGACAACCCAACACATTTGTAGATATTCTAAAGAACGACTGTGACTGCGAAGAAGAAGACGAAATACGTTCATTGATGATGGATCGTGCTGGATGGAAGAAAATGTCAAGATATGGTCGAGCGAGAGCTCGACTAAATCGAAAAAATATGCGGGTATGTGGGAACGGGTTCTAATCGCCATGTATACTTTTCATCTCTTATACAATATTACTATAGATCAGAATACTCTTTATTAATATATTATTAATTCAAATGAATGATTGTATCACACACGCAACAATATTATTACTCGAAAGGGATCAAGAGTTCGAGTACGATCGATATCCGGACGAATTATCGGAAATATATCGAATTTTAAATCGATTTCCTTCAAATTAATACTGCGAATATCAATTATATCGACATCTTTGATGTACGACGTACAATGTACGTCGTACATTGTACGTTCTAATGAATATCGACATATGTAAATCGACAACTTTATAATTAACCACAATGAATTGATTATAACTAATTATTGTTACTTTATTCATTACTATGTTAAAATGTGTGTTATATATTTACTTTATTATACATATTTTTGTTGTTCGAATAAATTAATAATTTTATATAATATCGATTTTATTTCTTAACTGTAACATAATAATATTTTAATTATAAAAATATAATAAATATAAATAGATTAAATGTCGCAGTATATGTCTTTAATGTATTCATACCATTATGCCCACGTATAAATTATATAATAATTAAATAATTAAGTAGGTATTACTTATCATTTAAATTACTTACTTTCCTCGCGATATGTCCTTATTTTTAGATATTCTGATTTACTGCAGACATATTATATAGCCTTTTGTTTAATAAATCTATACATTTATTTATAAAAAAATTATATTTGTATTTGAATTTACTTTTAGATGTAGATCCTATCAATATAAAATATAATGTAAATACAATATATTGTAAATTAATTTGTAGACGATAGACCTACATCACTAATTTGGCTACTCTTCAAAAGTTAATAAATGTCGTAGTTAGATAACCAAGAATATAGTTTGAAGTATCACTTGAAAATATTAATTTGGTATCATCCGCATAAAGTATTGTTATAACATTTATTTTTAAAAATAGGTCCCAGAACTGAACCCTTGGCAATGCCCAGTAGGCATTCCATAGTTATATAAAGTTATAACTTTAATGAAATCCGATAAAGTGTTATAATTTTCAACACATTGACTTCTATTTGATAAATAACTTTTAAATAACTTCAATTTTGTAACCACGAATACCATAATTTTCAAGTTTTTGATATAAAATATCATGATCTATTGTATCAAAATCGCTTTTCAGATAAATCGATATTAACCCACATTTAAACATGTTTCCAGATTGTCATTAATACATTCTATTACATCAGCCAATGATCAGATATCGATATGCCTGATCTAAAACCATATTGAGAATTATTTATTATGTCATATTTCTCCAGAAAGTTATTTAAATGATATTTATTAGTTTTCTCAGGCAACTTTGCTATTTGAGGCAATACATATATTGACCTAATAAATAATATTAAGCATATCATCTATAGATGTATACAATGGTAAAATTGCTTTTTTAAATGCACTGAGAAATAGTAATTAATCTAAGCATCTATTAACAATATTGGATACATACGAATATCACTAAGGTAGGGCATGGAGAGGTACGCCATATATGGCTATATTACAACGCTTAAGCTTAAATAGTTTTCTGACATATACTTTGTAGGTCAACCACATATCCACCTATAGAATCGAATGTTTTGATACATTTTAGAGGAATATTAATAAAAAAGGAATTACATTATCATAGTCTACTAAATAATAATGAATGTAGGTGATAGTGATTTAGTGATTTACCTAATAGTGATTTAGTTAAAGTATATGTTAGCTTATAGGCTAATCTATAGATTCTAAGCCTTAGAACAATCCTTATATTATACAATAATTAAGTAGCAGTATACTTCTCCGTATACGGACAGTGTTTGATATATATAAAGAATAATCGAGTGTGTTAATAACAGTTAGACCTATGATAGTGATGGTGTATTAGATATGAAGTGAGATAATGAATAAAGGTGTGAAAGTAATTGATTAAAGTGATATAGAAAGTATAATGATATCAGTTTTAGAGATATTTAAAGAAAGCGAGTTATAGGAGAACTACGAGATTCAATAATTATCACAGGTAACAATAGAAAGTTGAATTATATCGATATCAGAACGAGGTGGAAAAAGTATAAATGTGTAATTGATCAGCAAAGAGGTGATAAGAATATAAGGATATTTAGAAAAAATCAACTCATTGGGAAGAATATATAAAATAAAAAGAATCGGGCATCGACATTCTGATCCTCGAGGAACGCCACGAGTCTGATCAAATGCATTTTCCCATGAGACCAACAAACCGACAAAGATGACTTGATATTTACAGAATATATTCTATTAAATACAAACTACATCAATCAATTGCGAACATGTCCATGAATATCTATTTCACGTAGAAGGTAATCAATAATCCTACGATTTAACGTACCACAGATTTAACAGATCAAGAAGAACTATGTAACAAGAAGCTTTATTATCAGTGGGTAGTATTATATCATTAAACACAATGTTTAAAGTAGTTTCTATACTACCATTGGGAAGGTATTCCTATATGCACACTGAAATCATTCCACAATAAAGTTCGATATGATATAATCAATAAACTGACACGAAACTATGCGTTCCATAGTCTTTGAAACTATAATTGCGAAACTGGGCGATAGTTGTAGAGTTCGGAAATATCAAGATTATGCTTCTCTAATATCTAAGTGATGTATACCTATATGTATATATAGGTATATATAGGTATACCTATAGGCATACTTCATCGAGTGTGGAACAATGAATGAAGATAGTGCATACCAGTAATTATATCTATTAGAATGCAATTAGTAATGTAAATTAAGTTGAATATGTAGTAAATATTCATTCATTTGAAAATGTGATCTAATGAAGTAAGCTCAATGGCGGATTTTGCGGATTCAAAAACGTTATCTCCAATATATGTGTCTACATAAGTATAGTGCCTATAATGTTATGGCAAGAACGTATTTGAACATCATACTTTTTCCATATATTAGCTTAAAATAAATAATCAATAAATGTATTATAATATACTATATTATATAGTACTATACCTTAGTATATTATTCTAAACTCTACCTAGTTATAATGGTAATACAGTATACTACACTACAATACCCTAGGGTTAGTAGCTACTAATCCTACGCTATACATTACTACATTATAATAAACCAGAGTATACTATATAGTTGTAGCGCAGTGATGAATCATGCGGCGATGAGTCACTAGTTACGTACTATGTTACACACTAATTACGTAATCAGGCCCGCCGGGCGTAGTGATTGGTTGCCAGGGACAACGACGTAAACAAGTGTCGGCGCTCTTGACTTCGTCTACACGCCGGGTAGTAGTATTATAACCAACATACCCATATCGCGCACACCATACGCACACACGCACACAATATAGATATTTATAGACGGCACACACACACACACACGATTAATGTTAGTTGACGATTATATTAATGTTTGTAGAGGTTTTAGGAGAAACCCTATTTTATTATCGCATTGTACATTGTACATGTACATTTATGTACCTATTATGCATAGACTAATACATCCCTCCCCATTCCTCGATAAATCGTGCATTCACGATACACTAAACCTCTACACAACTACACAGTTAAAAAAATCCGATTCCTACGACAATTTTATTATAGGAATCGGATTCAAATTGGAAAACTGATTCCTGTAAAGTTAGTTTAAAAAACGGTTTATAAAACGATTCCTACATGTTATCGTGCAGGAATCGCATTATTATCGATTCTAAAACTAATTATTGAGAATCGGTTTTTAAAAACGATTCCTAAAAGAATTATTGAGAATCAGTTTTTAAAAACGATTCCTAAACGAATTATTGAGAATATGTTTAAGTTATTGATGTAAGTATTTCTTAAATTATGGGTATATCATTTTTTTAATATAGAAAGAATAACATATTATACCTTTTATAATTATTTTAATATATTGATTTAATTTGTATCTATGCAAATTAATTATTAATTATTATTTTAATTTTATATTTAAGTTAATATACTGATTTTAATAAATAAAATATTATTTTAAATATTAAAATTATTTAAGTAATCCTATGTATTTTTCTAAATTATCATAATATACATCGAACTGCAATTGTAATCATACTTATATTGATATTACAATTGGAATCATGTTGAACTAATTGCTCAATATTGAATATATAGTAGTTGAATATTGATTACATATTGTATTCAATATTATAATGTTATTATTATTAAATTTAAATTTTAAATCTAACTTAAATAAAAGTATATAATACATTATAATATATGAGTTAATATATTAAGTATACTTGGCTACGATACTACTATGTATTTTAATATTATATTTTACATCTAAACTTACGTTCAACTTACATCAACAACTTAAGTTAAACAGATTCCTATAATAATAGTTTAGGAATCAGTTTATTTGAAACCGATTCCTATAGCAATTTAAGAATCTGTTTCACATTAAGACACTCAGGAAACGATAAAAACACAAATAGGAATCGGATTTTTGTAACTGTATAGATAGGATACTTTAGGACCTACTTTTAGAGTTACTTAGGACTAGGTACTTAGTAGTACCTATTACGTAATCCATGCTAGCCTGATAAGTAACTAGGTACTACCTACCTACTTCGCGAGTACTTAATAGATATGTACAGTTGAAGAGATATATCATACATTTATATTATGTAATATCGAATATTATAATAATATAAAGTATACTTTACCACTCATAGTATGGCTATCAAACCATAGATTTTTATTGCCTATTATGCTGTCTTTATATTAACTATTCATGATATTAAAAATAAAATATTTAATTTTAAAAATAAATTTGATATTTATTAGACATATTATACCTACTAATTATTATTAAAGTATACATTTACACACATACGCGTTCCCTATAGGTAATATTTCAAACACACACAATTCCATCATAGCATTATAACATATCTAATTTGTAATGGATATGGAGATAATTGGATTTAAAATAAATATAGATGTGTTTTTCAATCTCCGTAATATATATATATATATATTTAATATAATTAATTATAATTTTGTTTTGATATTGTGAGTAGAATATACAATAATATATATATTTGTGTGTATTTGTGAGTTAGATGATATATATATATATATATATATATATATATACATATGCAATCGCATGCTTAATAATGCTTTACACGATACATCTATCAACAGATAAGGTATTCGGATAAGGTATATTCTGAGAGAGATAATGGCGATAAGAAGTTTCCCAGCCGACACCAGTACCCAGGCGTTCTTCACCGAGGAATTCGATAACGAGACTACAGCCAGGTTACGTAATAGTTTATTACGCAATACCGGGGTCACGTGTTACTATGATTACGTACGTCATCGATATGTACCCGAGTAAACAAAATACCAATACATAGAAGTTAATGGAAACGATTCGTTTAATAAATAATAACGCCTTATATAGGAATAGTGGATAGGATCTGTATTTTTAGTAGTTATATATTCATGCATGTTAATGTATTACGGCTTTTTTAGCGTTTTAATTTGTTTCACTTAGTAGAGATGTATTATTGAAATCGAATGTATTTACTAATTGTAAGTCACGCATGATTTATTTAATATAAATACACGATATAAGGACAGTTAGATTATTGAATAAGTCGTGGTTTATTTTCTATATGTATGTCTGAAATGTTGATTATATGTCAATTTAGTCAGAATCATAACACATGTATGTACATACTTTCTTTTAATGAGTGGTTCATAGAAAATAAGTACATTAATCAATAGCTATTATATAATCTGTTTTCGAAAGTAAATGACAGGAGGAATGATAGTTATTTAGTCGGTTTTCTATGATCTATGATATATGTATATATGTATATACAAATTTAAAAATATAAAAATGTCAAGTACATAATATATTTAATAAACGTTAAATTATTGAATATTTTATAATTATTATTACATTTATTTTTACTTATCTATAAAAAATCTCTTTTAAATTAATAATACATTTTATTTAAATTGTATAACTGAACTGAATACATAAACAAATTATGCAATATTTCTACAGTTCCCTTAAAACTAATTATAAATATTACATATTATTTCTAAATATTAGAATTTATATATTAATATAAGGTTTACTATAAATTACTAATTGTATTATACATATATAGTCAACTTTATCTTTATTTATATACGATAATCATATATATATATATATATATATATATATATTATACCATCATGATTTCTCTGTAAAATATGTTGCAACAATAAAACCTAGTCAAATAACTATAAGTATCAAGTGTATATACATATGTATACAAACTAATAACATATGTTAATGTGTATTAGACTACTATATAGGCGTGTATTACATAACCACAATACATCAATCACTATTATATAATATTATAATTAGAATTATAAACGAATACATTACGAGTAGGTACACGGTTAATCCTGTAATCGTCGCTTCAGATTAGCACTGTCTGTGAGGTATAGATACACATACTACACTGGTATTGTTTACTAACGCCATAATAACACAATAGAAGTACTTAGTTCGTGATATAGAGGGCGCAACGTACTGTATGTACACTGTAGCTCTAGCGTATTCAATAGTAATGTTGGCTATTTGTATTATTTGCAATAAATAAGTGAATAAATGCCTAAATATTATAATAGCCGGCAAAGTTAAAATTTGTATTGTAAATAAATAGTTATTAAAATGAAATGATTATTAAAATACTATCATAGATAGATATTAGTTTATTATTTATAATACTAACGATATATAAAAATACATTTATAATGACATAAGAAATTTATTTTTATAAAGAAAAAAAATAAATATATATTAGTTGTGAACACACCAACATTAAACACAAAAAATACTAAAGACTATATTTGGGATGTTGAACAAACGAGCTGAATACAATCATCAAACAATTTTTTTTTCTAAACAATAATTATTTTTAGAAAGTTAACTTTGTAGTATTTTAACTGGTCATAAGAAAATAACTATCATATATGATAGTTATTTTCTTATGTATACATACTAAAATCATAATTTATATCTAATAAAATAATAGGAGTAGGGGAAAGTAACCGAATACGGACACTCTCGGTATCTCAGAAACCATAAATCCTACAAAAAAATGTTGATGAATAAAATATTCATAATTATAAAAATAGTCTAAAAAGGTATTTTTTATTTTTTAATTATTCAAAATATATCCAACGTTTTAAATTTATGAAAACAAATTTTAACTTAAAATCTTCTCAAGAATATACAAAAGTATCGATATAAAATATAATACTATATTATTAAAAAATAAAGCATTCTAAAAATTGTCTTTTTAATTTCTATATTTTTTATCAAATATTCATTAAGTTATAAGCATATATCTAGATGTCATATAAGTTCCTAATACGGACACTCTAAATGTCTTAATACGGACACCATATAACCAATCAACGCACATCGTAATAACTATTCTGATTTTCATAAAAAACGCGTGCGTTATAATATTAATACTACCAATAAATCTAATTCTAAACAAAATATTATGTAGACACTTAAATTGTATTATTAATTAAAAAATAATAAAAATAAATAAAATATTAACTAATTAAATTACAATATATTCATGAAATTAATTATAAATAACGTAATTGTAATTTGTCTGATTAATTCATCATTAATATGTAGTTTATTTAGTGGTATATAGGGTTTCCGTATTATAACACAGGGTGTCTGTATTCTGACATGGGTACCGAATACGGACACCCCGTTATCTATGGAATTAAAAGATTAAATAAAATGTTAAAATTACAATAATATCTATAATCATATAATATTAATATATTGTAATTTTTGAATAACAATAATGAGTCATAAAAAGTTAAGACCATGTATTGTTAAAGTATCCGTATTAGGTTACTTTCCCCTATAGGGGAAAGTAACCTAATACGGATATATATATATATATATATATATATATATATACCTATAACGTAAATACAGTTATCATATTGGTCAGACCCATATAGCATTATAATTATTTTATAAATCCTGAGGGATGGATGATCCATGTATGTTAGTTGTTTGACATATCCTCACATCTAGAATATCAAATATTTACACAGCAGGTAACATCATGTGCCCAAATAAAATTATAAGTATATACGTTATAACAAAGATACTACAAAGTACCTTCGGATGATCTTTGGTTATAATTACAAAACTAAAATGAAAACGAGAAAGACAATTCAATTTAAAAATAAATGAATCACATGCACGTTTAGAGTACACATTATTTGAATATCGATGTTATTTTTAAACTATCTTATTAATGTAGCTGAAGCAACGATACATGGGAAAGCCTATTTGGGAACGAATTCAAGCAGTACTCACTATGTTTCCAAAATAATTGATTGTTGTTGCATTTTTCTTTTCGTATCTTGATAAGAGATCCACTCTTATTGGTAGAGTATGTTGTGAACACCGATGATTTCCTATCTACGAGATCGTTCAGTATCTAGAAAGGCAGAAATGGGGTGGTTCTTTATTTGCAATGGGATACATATATGTATACATTACTTTTAGAAGACAACATATATTTTATAAGTTGAATTATGTAAGTTACCTCTGCAGTCATGATCTTAGTGCATTTAGGTGTGTTAATACAATACATGGTTATCTGCAGGAAAATACATGACAATACTATACCAAGTTACTATAATAATACGTATCATGTTAATAATATATATATATATATATATATATATATATATATATATTTATTATTATTATTATTATTATTATCAGATTTTGTTTTAACAACCGGGTAATTATAGAAGCATAGCTTTTATCATTCTGACAAGTCCTAAAATTACAATTATAATTGGAATAATAAATTCCTGAAAAAAAAGAATAAACTATATATAACATAAAGTATATCTAAGTTGACTTGCTTTTACACTAAATCTAATTATGAATAATATCAAATAATTGTACTTATGAAGGACTTGTCTAAATGATCAAAAATCATCATGTAATATATAAAAATAAAAAAATAAACATTAAGAAAACTAAAACGTATGAAAAACTAAAAACAGACACGAAAGGTTAAGAAGAGTAAATATATATCAATTTAATATAAATAATATAAATATGTATATTGGCAAATATTCAAAAATAAATTTATAAATTATCTACACAAAGTAACAAATATTTAGATAGTTTTCAAGTTAAAAATTGAATGAGAATATGTAGAGATAAATTATGTTACTCATTTAATATAATACATATTATTTGTTTCTATGTTGATAAATCGAAGCGTAATTATAGTTTAAAATATGGACAAAAAGAAGAAATTAATATAAAAATCTGAGTAAAGATGTATTCAAAATATTAAACTTATTAAAAATTTAAAAATATTAAAATATAATTTGAAGTAGAAAATAATAGTAGAAAAAAAATCACATGGTTAAAAACTAATTAAAAATATTATTACTGAAAAGGGAAATAGATACTGATTTTCTTTTATCAATATTTAATTCATTCCAAAGTCCATATGACATTAAAGAATTATTCATATAGTTATATTTATTATAAGGTTGTATGTAATCAAAAGTACTCCTTTTATTTATTTTTTTAGTTATTCTTTTATAATGTTTATAAATACATGGGCTACAAGTGTTGTAATATGTATTCTATGCATACATATTAGTGTTTTATATGTACAGAAATCAATGATATTTAATAACTTATGATCAATAAATAGTTTTTTTGAACTAAAATAAATAGGTTTAGAAACAACTAATTTAAATACTTTTTTTGTATAACATGAATATTAGATTTATATGTATACCCCCACATTTCTAAACAATAAATTAAATGAGGATAAAAAGTGCATAGTAAAGTGTAATCATAGCTGATTCATTAAGGCAGAATGATACATTTTTATAATCCAATATATTTTTAATAGTTTATTCTACAAGGAACTTTGATTCATACACTTGAACTAAAGGCTTATTATCAATTGCTATTTCATATTCTACATAATTTCCAAAGGACATACAATGAGTTTTATCGTACAATGTTAATTGTCAACTTATTCGCACTATCCTATAGCATTATGTCGTTAATTGTCAACTGTACTTTAACTTTCAGTTTGTTGGCTGAACAATCACTAATTATAATATTTGTGTATTCGGCAAATAGTATAAAAGTATTATTAATAGAGCAGGTCGGCATGTCATTAATAAATAAAAGAAAAAGAAGCGGACCAAGAATAAATCCTTGGGGGACACCGATATCTATATTAGACCTACAGTTATTGTAATTTGTAAACTGACTTCTGTCTTTAAGATATGATGATAACCATGATAGAGGTAATCCTCTTATACCGTAAAATTTAAGATTTGTTAGGAGTATTTCATGGTTGACTTTGTCAACTGCTTTTTTTAAGACAATGAATAGGTCAATACAGTATGTATTGGAGATCAGAGAATCAATAATAGTTGTTTAAAGGGTTTCTATATCATGGAGGGTACTGAGGCCTTTCCTAAACCCAAATTGTGACTACTAATTATATTATGAAAATCACAGAAAGGAAGTAATCTTGCAAACAAATATTTTTGGAGAAAAATTATCAATAGTTTTAATTAATTTATAATTTACCATGTAGATTTAATGGATTTACTGTTATCCACACACTATATATATATATATATATATATATATATTGTGTATACAAAATAATAACATATTTTAATATGTATTAGCGTACTGTATATAAAACATCAATCATACGAATCATTGTAATGTAGTATATTACTATTATATAATATAATAATTAGAATTATAAGCATGATACATTACGTTACATGGTTAATCCTTTAATCGCCGTCGATACATACTGTATGTAAGGTGTATACACTAGGTATACCCGATACACTCTTATTGTTTACTAACGTCATAATAACACAATAGAAGTACTTAGTTCGCAGGGGCTCAACGTGTACATTAGATTATTAAATATTAAAGTTGAATATTTGTTTTTGTTAATACACACATATATATATATATATATATGTAGTATTAAATAAATAGTTATTAATCAATTAATGTAAATAATATATTATATTTATAAGAATATATTAACCATACTTATTATTTATATTTGCATTATTTCAGATTAGGTCAATATTTTGAAAGTCGTGGCGGTAAGACTAAATCATCAAACAACGGTAATTATTGAAATTCATTATTATATCAATACATATCAGTATTCTATTATATATATATATATATATATATATATATATATATATATATATATATATATATATATATAGTAATATAATAAACATTTACATTACATTAATAGTGATAATTTATATAATTCAGATTAATATATTATTTAAAATTAATTATAATTGTCACTAAGAATGATCTATACATATAGTATTGTAATATACATTTTTATATGTACAGGATAGAATAGCAATATATATATATAATCTAAGGTCAAATACCTCGACATTCTTCGGACTATTTTATTTGTCTATTTATTGTTTTTTTTATTTATAATGATAACATAATAAAATGTATCTTATATTATCTTATCTTATATATATATATATATATATATATATATATATATATATATATATATATATTTAACTAGTTTAATCTATGATAACAAGCATATGATATACATATAGACCTGTAGATGCTGTCGACTATTTAATTGAACAGCACACCCCAATCATGTGCTTATCGAGCTCTGATTTATTATGAACTTCATTATTACGTATATATCGTACATGTTACGTAACACGTGCTCGTTACGTAATACTAGTGACGTAACAATATGCTGGTAACAATAGGCTGGTGATTGTAGTGTTACCATTGCGAGTTAATGTCCTTCTATTAACTATTAATCTAACTAACAACCTCACTTGATTATTAGATTAATATGCAACGACTCTACTAATAATATATTCCATTGTGTAATATATATTTACAATGCTATAGTTTTATGTAGAAACTTCTATTCGGAATATAATTAATATTAATACGAATGTACTCGCTAATTTGTATTGGATCGTTACATTAAAATATTTATTTGATAACACATGTGAGTCATGCACTCATAAGGATCATGTGACCATTATGAATCAGATTACTCAATATGCGCTCGAATATGCTCGATGACCTCGATTATGACCCCTATGACCCCTATCAGATGGTCGAAGAAGAACCGGAGGACCTACAGTGGACGGTCTGCCCGCAATAAATCCAAGTGCATTCGCACTCAGAGAGAAAAGGAACAGAGAAGAAGCCAGATTAAAACTACTCGAAATCAGTAGGCAATATCAAAGGTTAGTGAGATTTATATTGTATTTATTTAAACTTTGAGATATATAAATATATTTATGTATATATTTATATATTCAAATATTTTAAAATCTTTGTTCAATAATTTCAGATATTCATATTTAATTATACATAGATATATTTGGCAATTAGGTATACATAATCTACTAACAACCTACTAATAAACTAATCAGTTTTATATCATTTGTATATTATCTAATACAGACTAATTGATTATTATGACCGATGCGATATTCACAAACAATAGAGTGAACCCTAACAATGCGTATTGTAGCGATATCGAGATGTTATCTCCTTCAGCTGAGCACAGACATCATCTGATGGACGGCTTCACAAAGGAGGGCAAGGGCAGATACCGGTACCTCAACGAACGCAAGCTTATCATTCCGGAGAGGAAATATACCTTTCCAATAGCTAGCAGGTATTTATAAAAATAATTCTAAATTATATATATATATATATATATATATATATATATATATATATATATATATATATATATATATATATATATATATATATATATATATATATGTGTGTGTGTGTGTGTGTATATTTATTCCTCAAATGTATATAGCAAATATTATATTCTAACTTTATAATTTTCTAATTATTCGCAGTATACTGATATAACAAAACTAAATTCCTCCACTCACTATTGTCTCGTGTATCGACTATTATTCTGTACACTCTATCATATTTATATATGTGCTACATTTGAAACCTACCCTTCGTGAACTTGTTGGCGATATTATCTGTATATATATATATATATATATATATATATATATATATATATATATTATCAATATATATAATGCATTGATATTCCTAAACGGACTCCATCAACTTATCTAAATTCGGTCCCTTTATACACCTTCCATTTGTCAACTTACCCCCGTCAACGTTTACTACCTCTTATATAATCGATGTATAATAAGGATACCACTTACGAACTAACTTACCTCGTATTTAGTTATTGAGATTGATCTATTATTGACCTACATCATTTTCTCATAAATTCTGTAAACTTGCGCTTAAGTATTATTACGTAATCATGATATTCAATACCATATCTGCCCAGATATATCATGTATCACCCACCTGTAACCTAACCTTTAACCTTTAACCTATGCTATATCATGATGTATACCTCGTGCATGCACGCATTATTGTATATGTATACATACCCTATAGGGGCTTATTTAGTCCTCATCATTATGTATCTGTTGTTTTGTGATCCTATATGATGTATAAGACACTTCTATACTTTATGCTACTAAACCAACATTAACTATATATATATATATATATATATATATAATATATATATAATATATATTATATATATATATATACATTTATGTATTCATATATGTACGACGTACATTATTAATGTATTTGTATGTATATGTTTATGTGGTTTATATACATATACATGAATGTATGAATATTAATTAATATCAATGAATAGATGTATTAATTACAGCGCTATTTATAAAACGGTGGCCGTATTTGTAAAGTAATCACTCAAGTTTCAACATAAATATCCATTAACGTTTAACACATACACATACACACATGCATACATGCATACACATACACACACATAAACACATACACACTCACACACCCAACACTCACATGTTAACTATATCAAATATGTACATGGTGCATACAATACTACGTGGTACCTCTAGTTCAAGCGAACGCTTGTACCGCTTTACTAAATGGGTAATAGATATGTTCACACCTTCATTTCTTTAATAACCTATATATACATATATATATATATATATATAATAGAATATATGTATTAATAATTAAATTATAATTTGTATTCATGTAGTTATTGTTAATTTAAACTTTTCATTCTTTATTTATTTCAAATATTTGAATTGAATATAAATTGAATAGCCAAATAGCATCATATATATATATATATATATATATAATGAAGTAGGGTAAAGTAGCCATACTTCGCGGATTACTCACACTACATGTGTTGTTATATCTCAATATCTATTGACCTATAGGATGTATACTGATAAACTTTACATAGTAAAATTATAGAGAATAAATATATTTTAGATACATTTAATGTTAATCAATAAATAATCATTAACATTTTCATTATTGATTGATCTATAGCAGGGCTTCTTAAACTATGGGTCATGACCCAAAAAAGGGTCATGGGGGTTTTTCAAAGGGTCATGGGGGTTTTTATTAATAATATTAAATTTAAAAAAAGAAGATTTCTCCGAAAATTCCATCTAATAGTAAATAGTAATAGTAAATCTCAATTATTAATATTATTGGTGAAAAATTACATTCTCTACTATAACATATGTAAAATAAGTATATTATGTAAAAAAATACATTTTATTAAATAATATACCATATGGATATTATATGTATTTTATATCAATATTTTATAATATCATATTATAAATTAATTTTAATATATATAAATTATAAATATATTTTTAATAAAATATCTTTTGTAAATATTGAAATCAATTCATTTTTAAAAATTATGATATATCAATTATAGTGATTTACTCTCAAAAACAATTATATAAATTTATTGAAAACAAAGAAATTATTTTATAATATATTTTATAATAATTGATTTATATATAAATCAATTATTATATAAAATATATTATCAAAATAATGTCTTTGTTTTCAATAAATGTAATGAATTATAATTCAAAATTATATATTATATTGAAAGATAAAATCATTTAATAAATAGGATTAATTCTAAATAATAATAATTGATAATATATTAATAATTTATTATTTGTATATTTGATAATTTACTTTATTTCGTGTTGAACATTCGAAAGTGAAGGTTGGTAATTATTTTTAGTTGACAAATAGTATATTGTATACATATTATAATAAGTCTGTAATGGTTCATAGTATAATTTCAAACGAAATAAACTACTTATTAACTATTATTATTAATTAACTATTAATTAACTTAATTTAATATATGAAATGTGTGCTAGATGCACAATGTGTATATTAACATTTTATATACAATATACACAAAAAACAGTTATTATTTATAATATATTTTACTTGCTATTTATAGACATATAGATAATATCTATGAGATATATTATATATGATATATATATATATATATATATATATATATATAATATATATATATATTGTGAATCAGATAGAGTGTAAACACTCAGGAAAATACAAAAGCAAAGCTTGACTAGGTATTTTCCCACTCAACTTGATAACAGCATTACAAGAATAAAAAATAAAAAAAATATTAGTAAATTATAAAATGACAATAACTTATTTTAAAATTTCAATTTTGTATATCATTAGAACTATAATTTTGTATATATATATATACTATTGTATACTTATTTGATTTGTAAATGTGATTCGTGTAAATGAAAATCGTGCTGAATAAATAAGTAAGAATATACTTGAATATTGTTATCAAGGAGAGGTCATCATTTTCAGTTAAATACAAAATAAAATATAATAAATAATAAAAGTATATATAAATAAAATAAATGTATATTAAAAGAAGAAAAATATATAAAACAAATGAAATAAATGCATAAAATATGTAAAAAATATAATAATGAAAGAGAAAAAGATAAAGAAACTAAACACAATAAAAAATATAAAAAGTTAACTAATACGAAGAGGTAATAAATAATTTAATATTTGTTTTAAAAGTTTTTTTATTCATTAATTTGTGAAAAGATGCTGGTAATGCATTCCATATCTCAGGAGCTTTGTTAGTAAGGCAAAACGATTTTCTATGTGTTCTAATTTTGGGTAAAACCAATTTTTTAGATAAAGGCTTATAAATATTTGAATTTTGTGTAAAAAGATATTGTAAAATTATAGGCAAAGATTTAGTCATATATCTATTTATATATTTTAAGATATTAATCTTTATAATATCTTGAAATTTTAAAAGATTGAATTTTTTATAAATTGTATCTATATCTACATTAAAAGAAAAAAACAAATTTTTTATTATCCTATTTTGCAATATAATAATTGGTTGAATATTAGACAAAAATGTACTACCCCAAATAGATGAACAATAATTTAGATGACTTTCAAAAATACTATGATATATTTGTATACGATTTTGTAAAGGTAGTTTATGTTTTATTTTATTTATAATAGCAATGGATCTACTTAGTTTTGATCTGATATAATTTATATGATAATTCCAGTTACATTTATCATCAATTATTATACCAAGGAACGATAAATGATTCACCTGCTCTATAATTTCATTATAAACTTTTAATTCTAGTTTCTTTTTTGATTTAGAATTTCGAATATTATAGAGCATAACTTTGGTTTTTTTTACATTTAATGTTAATTCATTACTAAATAGCCAGTGAGTTAAATTATAAAGGTCATCTTGTATATTAGTTTGCAGAATATCAAAAGATTTACTACTGAAAATTAAATTGGTATCATCTGCAAAAATTATAGGTGTAGAATATTTCAATATATTAGGCATATCATTAATATATATTAGAAAAAGTAATGGCCCTAAAACTGAACCTTGCGGAACACCAAATGATATGCGTTCCATATTTGAAATAGCCCCATTTAATTTTACATATTGTGATCTGTTTGATAAATAACTAGATAATAGAACTTTAGGTAAACCTCTGATACCAATATTATCTAATTTATTTATCAATATATTATGATCTAAAGTGTCAAAGGCCTTTTTTAGATCAATAGATAAAACTGCACAATTATTAGTATTTTCTAACTCAGCACATACTGTTTCTGATAGGTGATGTAATGCATCTTCTGTTGAATAATTTTGTCTGAACCCAAATTGATTGTCATTCAAAATTTTATATTTATTAATGAAACAAAGAAGTCTTTTTTTAAATAATTTTTCATAAATTTTTGAGAATTGAGGGAGAAGAGATATTGGCCTGAAATTATCTAATATATTTTTATTACCCTTTTTATGTAAAGGTATAACCTTAGCAATTTTAAAACAATCAGGAAATACTCCTTCATTGAATGATTTATTAAATAGAGAACATAATATAGGACTTAATTCTGTATTAAGTTGTTTTATTAAGCTCATATTTATATTATAAATATCTGTACTATTTTTATTGTTCGTATGAATTATTATATTAAATATTTCGGAATTTGTAACTGGTGTAAGATAAAAAGTATTTGTGTTATGAGAAGATAAATAATGTACATGTAAATTTGAATTAAAACCAGAGTTAGAATTAAAATCCTTAGCAAGATTTTTTCCAACATTACTAAAATATAGATTAAAATCATCAGCCGATAAAGTTGTATTTAAATAATTTGAAAAAGTACTTCCTTTAATTATATTATTTAAAATAGACCATGTTTTTTTTGAATTATTACAACAATTTGACAGAGCTTTTTTATAAAATAATTTTTCGGCATTTCTTAGTACTGAAGTTAAAATATTTCTATATTTTTTATATTTAATATGATTAAAATCATTTTTATTAGCTATAAACAATTTTAATAATTTTTTTTTATGGTGGATACATTTTAATAAAGAATTATTTATCCATGGATTTTTAATTTTATTATTTATGATTTTGGGAGTATATAAAGGACAACATTTATTTAACATTAATTTAAACATATCTATAAAATAATTAAAAGCAGTATTTGTATCCATATCAGAAAAATCCCATTTATGATGAAGAATGCAATTTTTTAATTCCTTTATAGTTGAGTTATTAACTCTATTAATTTTAGAATTAGATTTAGTTTGTTTTTCATTGGAATTGTTAACATTTAAATCAAAAAAAGTAAAAATAGGGTAGTGATCACTTATATCATTAAGTAATATTCCATTATATTTATGAGAATAATTATTATTTGTAAAAATATTATCAATTAAAGAATTATTATCATTAGTCACTCTTGTTGGTTTATCTATTAAAGGACGACACCCTAATGAATATATGGAGTCAATAAAATATTTTACATGTTTATTATAATTATGATCTAATAAATTAATATTAAAATCACCACATAAATACAAACGATTACAATTGCTTGCCAACTTTTCAAATGAGTTTACAATGAAATCTGAAAATTGTTTTATATCTGCAGTAGGAGTTTTATATATACCACTTATAATATAGTTGATATTATTAAATTTCAATGAAATAGTTGTTATTTCAATAAAATTTGATATTGATATATTTAAGTCATTAATAATTGTATATGATAAACTATTTAATATAAATATAGCGACTCCACCACCCCTACCTACAGATCGTATAGTATTGATTTGATTGTAATTATCGAAATTATAAATATTCTGATTGGAATGTTTTAACCATGTTTCAGTAATTATAATTATGGAAAATTTATGTATAATACTATTTAAAAATAGATTAATTTGATCATGATTACGAACTAAGCTTCTAGCATTAATATGTATTATAGAAAAACTATTGTGAATATATTTACATGAATTTATATTTATGTCATCGTAGTAAAAGCAATCATCTGTGAAATTAACATCAGAATCGTCATTATTATAATAGTCATGAATAGAATTTTGTTTAGAATTAGAATAAGTAAAAGTGTTATTTTCTAGTGATGTATTCATTAAAAATTTAAAAGAAATATAAAAATAAAAAATAAAATCAATTAATTAAAATTAAATGAAATTATTTAACTGTGTTTCGTTTAAAATTAAAATTGTATTGTTATTATTTGTTTCTATATATATCTGACTTTTATATATCCAGGTAGCTATTATCTTGCCTGCTTTTTTATAAGTTCGAGCGATATAAAATAGATTATTACTGTATTTCGATAACGAATCTTGTATATATAAATTAGTATTTACTAAATTTTTTTTGTTATGTAATAATTTAGATTTTAATTTAATATCACTTAATTTAATAATATAATGTGTATGTTTGTTTTCACTCGATTCCTTATTATTTAATTTTTGTATATCAACGATATTATTATCAGATATATCTATATCAACTAAATCTTTAAATAAATCAATTACTTTATCCTTGGAAGAATAATCAATTGAATCTATTTCAATATTATTATCAGTCAAAACAATAGAATTATTGATATTGGAAGAATTTAACTTATTATTACTACCAATAATTTTATCAATTTTATTTGATTGAATAATATTTGAATTATCAATATTGTTAAATAAACCACTAATCTTATCGTTGAGTTTTATGTTGTCTCCCTGTAGATCTTGTATAATTTTAGTTTGATAAATGATTATATCGTTTAATTTTGATATATTTATTTCTAAAGAATTTAGTTTGTCTAGAATATTTTTATTCGAAATAGCCATATCAATACAATGGAAAATAAACACGACCGTTCAGCACGAAATCAAATACACGAATGTATATATATATATATATATATATATATATATATATATAATTTATATCTATATACTATATACTTTATATCTATATACTATATAATTTATATCTATAAACTATATATATCGGATATAATTATATTGTATTTGTATCTACTAAGTCTTAGTAACTAAGGTGTATCTACTAAGAAAATTCTGTATTTGTAATTGTATATATATATAGTTATTTAACTATGAGGGGTAATGTTATGTAATAGTATTATTTATAATTACCATATATATTTATATGTCTTATTGATTTAATGAAAATAAATTGACAACAGTTAAAGTAAATGGAAAAATGTTTACTATGTTATTACATAAAATCAATTAAAATAAGATAATAAATAAGTAATAAATAGTAATAAGTAATAAATAGCTAGATTTGAAATATATATACTGTACAGGTTTAATTTATAACATTATTATATTATTTTTTCAGTCTATTATTGAAAATTAAACTTTTGGTAAAAATATTAAATATAACTTAATTTAAACTATATTCAAAAAAAATAAAAATTGTATTTAATAAAATATTTTTAATTATAATAATTACAATTATAATTTAATTATCTTATTTATTATTTAATTTAAACAGTATAATTATAATATAATTATAATAATTTACTAAATATATATTATTTAATACTTAGATGTCAAAAAGATCTTACCATGAAAGTTTTATGAAATTTGGGTTCACATCGATTGTAAATAATGGTACTGTTTTACCACAGTGTGTTATTTGCAAGAAAACATTAGCAAATGAGAGTATGAAACCCAACAAATTAAAACTACATTTTACGAAAGTACATCCCGTTTTTGTTAATAAAGATATAGAGTTCTTCAAGTTTAAAGAAACTCAACTTAAACGATCACGTTTGGACAATGATTCAAGTGTAATGTTTCAATCAAGTAACGTTACAAGAGCATCCTATGAAATAGCGCTTCTTATTGCCAAGAAAAAAAAAACCATACACAATAGGAGAAACTTTAGTGAAACCCTGTATAATTAAAGCTGCCGAATTGCTCTTGGATCAGAAATCAGTAGACAAATTGAGTCAGATTAGTTTATCCAATGATACAATTAAAAATAGAATTGATGAAATGTCAGAAGACATTAAATTACAAGTAATAAAAAACATCAGAAACTCACCTTATTTTTCTTTACAACTCGATGAATCTACAGATATTTCTCACATCTCACAGTTATTAGTATATGTACGATACATTCGCAATAGCAAAGTTGAAGAAGAATTTCTATTTTGTAAGCCTTTAACAACTACGACAAAGGCTATTGATGTAATGAACATATTTTCAGAATTTTTTGAAAAAGAAGAACTATTTTGATCAACATTAACTGGTGTATGCACAGATGGAGCTCCAGCAATGTTAGGATAAAAATCAGGATTTGCTACTTTAGTAAAAAAGAAGAATCCAGATATAACAACTATAGGCCTACATTGCATGATTCATTGAGAAGCTTTAGCGTCGAAAACTCTACCTATTAATATGAAATCAGTTTACAACCACTTATCAAAATGGTTAATTTTATTAAAAAAAGTGCTCTGAATACACGTGTTTTTCGGCTTCTATGTCAAGAGTTGAATTCTAATCACAAGGACCTTCTTTATTATACGGCTGTCAGATGGTTATCGAAAGGTAATGTTATAGCACGTGTATATGAGCTCATGGATGAATTAAACATATATTTTAAATCTCAAGGAAAAAATGCAGAACATTTATTAAATGAGATTACAGATAATTTTTAAGAAAATGTAGCTTACCTTGCAGATATATTCGAAGCATTGAATCTTTTAAATCTTCAACTTCAAGGGCCAGATACAACCATAATAATACATAGAGATTGTATAAAAACGTTTATGGATAAAATAAACTATGGAGCAGGAAAATAGAAAATAGAAAGATATCATGTTTTCCAAGATTAGCACAAATTATTGATGATAATAATATATCGGAGAATCTCAATAATGAAATTGTAGCTCATCTCAAATCTTTATACAGTGAATTTGAAAGTTATTTCCCTGAAATAAATACAGAAAGCATACAAATGAGACTAGCCAGAAATCCGTTTATTATAAGTGTGGATGATATTCCTGAGGAAATGGAAAACGAATTTCTTAGTTTAGTAAATAATACATCAATGAAAGATTTATTCAAACAAGAAGAACACATATCAGATTTCTGGGCAGCGATATCATCACAATATCCAAAAATAGGCCTATTTGCATTGCGAGTGCTTTTGCCATTTTCATCAACGTATTTATGCGAAAAAGGATTTTCTACATTATTGAATATAAAATCAAAAGCCAGACATAAACTTGAAGCAGAAAGAGACATGAGATGCGCTTTAAGCAAGAATTTGCCGAATATTTCAGATTTAGTATCTAAGAAACAAATTCATAAATCACATTAATAAATATTTTAAGCAAATCTGTTTTTTATTTTCAAAATAATTTTGGGTAATGGTAAAATTTTATTTCATGAAAAGGGTCATGACACAAAAAGTTTAAGAACCCCTGATCTATAGGATGGTCGAATTGTATTAATTTGTTCGCTTAAGGGAGAACGATGATTATAAAATAATTAAAAATATTTATTCTATATTAATATTGAATCACATTGTTTATATATATATATATATATTTGTACTTTCCCCTACTATAGTTATATACGCGGTTTCCCTACTATGATTACATACCCCCATATATGGTTATAATCGCGACCTAATCACGTCTGATTGACAGCTGGGAATACGGCTGGAAGATGAAACAGAAGAAGCCGTCGGATAAGATGTCGGCAGCTGCACTTCGACCCCGTTACGCAAGAACCAGGCTCATCCGGGACTCTTTCTACACCCCTAACGGAATACCCACCCTTACTAACCCCCATCACCGTCTCAGTACGGTGATTTAGTGGTAACGATGCTCTAGTCTGGAGAATGCAGGGAAACCATTCATATAATGTGTATATATATATATATATATATATATATATATACATGAGTAAAAAATCCTTTTGATTTTTTATTTATATATTTAACTAAATAGACCTATAGTATCACGTTAAAATTAAATTATAAATTTTATATCTATTATATATTTTATTTATTATTTTTGTATTCGATTACATACAATTAATAACACAGTAGATATACACTAGTTATATGACTATTACATAGAATAGTTATTGATTTTGTTAATAATCCGATCGTATTACATATTAATAATTAAATATAACTCATTAATGTTGATATTGTATAATATATTATATACTTATACTGTATACTATACTATACTTAGTATATAAATAATATATAAATATATATAAAAAATTCTAAATTTATTTAACTGTCCGGAATACCGCATACTAATAAGGGGTCATAAGTTATGACTCATAACATACAACACCCTTAGTATTTCCATAATTACCCCCTTATTGTACTAAATTCCCGTCGGGCACTTAAGGATTGTAAATGTCAACGATATACATAATATTAATAACTACATTTAGTTACAACCATTTTTGTATACGTTATTTTGACAAATATTCACATTTGTTTTTTAATAATAATCTGCAATACAAGAAGATAGACGACCACTAAAGATTAAGCCCGTTATTGATACAAATGTTAATAATACTATTAGTGATTAATTCGATAATACTTTTATTAATTATATAAACTTATTTTTATACTAAAAATATATTTATATATTTAGTATTTTCAATCAATAAATGTTATTTATTTGTCTGATTCTTATTTAATTATAAATATATAAAAGTATAGAGGTTGATATGCTTTTTTTAATTAAATTTAAATATGTTATTATGGTTTATATAATGTACACGAGTAAATGTTATATATATATACTATATAGTATACAATTATATCAAAAATGGCATTACATTTAATAAGTATATATCTAATTATAGCCTCATTTATAGGTAGGTAAATTATATATTAATCAAGTTTTAATATAATTTCCATTGACTATATAGGTACTTAAAGGGGGTGAACAAATACAAAACATCAACCTACTTAAATTAAATAATGCGCAAAAATATTAAATGTCATCTATAGTTAAGTTATATAATTGGAGATTTTAATTTAGAATCATTATAATAAAGTTCAATTAGAGAATATATATGTCAAAAATACCTATTGATCTTCCTCTTCTATAATTATATATTCAATAAAAATTATGCAGAATTAATTAAAAGTAAATATTATAGTTATAATACTAGATTATAATACTATCTATACTACAAGTTATAATACTAGTTATAATACTACCTATAATTGATAGTTGATCGAATTAGAATGAATGAAAATATATAAGTATTAAAATAGGAATATTACAAAAGGTATATATATATATATATATACTTATATATTATAGTTATTAATACGTATTATAATAGGTAGTATATCTATAGATAATAGAAATAGTATATACTATTTCTTATTGTGTTTAAATAACTGTGCATATTTGTATATTTTATTTTATTTAATTATTGAGAAATATTCGTATTAAAAAATATTGTTAACATCATTGTGATTTTATCAAAATAATTGAAATATCATAATTCTAGATTTAATTTTGAAAATATAATGTATATATGACTTACTTAACTTAAGTGCGTAGGACTTGGCGTCCCCTTGCAGAACACAAGTACACCTGGTTTTTGTAGGCATCTCGGTATGCTGCTATTATTTCCAAGGTCAGTAGTGGAATGCGACTATTCTCTCTGATGCCATCCGATCATCTATTTAATGGACGTGCTCTTGTTCTTGATTTGTGAAGTTCAACTTTTAACTAGCATTAATCATATCTCGGCTTCTTGCTACATATCCGAGCCAATGAAGTTGTCTTTTCACAATTACCTATTCTATAGTTTCAACTACGTTCAGTGGTTTTCGAATAGCTATATTGCTGATTCTGTAACTTCTTGTAACTCGCAGGATAGCTCTTAAACACTTAATTTCGAAAACTGGCAGGGAATTGATCTCTTTTTCCTCATTGTCCATGTATCTGACCCGTATATATCTATTGAGAGAATGAGGACTTTGTAGAGTATAATCTTGAGTTTTTTAAATACACCTCTGCAATCCATGGATTGGACCTATCAACTTATATCTCATGGATTGTCAGCAATGCAATAATTTTTTCGCATCTGATTATATTACATGCATTAACTGTAATGCAAATATACATATTAAATGTATGCATTCTGTTGGTATTATTAAAAACTTATGGAGCAATAGTAATAAACCACCAGCCTATGCAGTATCATTACTTAATTCTGGTAATATTCTTTATGTATGCGATTCATGTAAACCTAATTTGTCTATTAATAATGTCAAACCTCCATTACAAATGACCCCAATCATTCTTTCAAGTATTTCTTCAAAATTATATGAAATTAAGGAAATCGTTAATAATACATATGCTAATACTAATATAAATAATAAATCATTCGCTGATTCTTTGAAAAAATCTATTGAGCCTAAGCTTAATATTATTAAGAATAAAATTAATAAAACAGATAATAAAATACTAAATATCCTAATTAGATAATCAACTTTCATGTACTATTGAACATATATATATAAATAATTATAAAAATGAATATATAAAATCTTTATTCGTATTACTTGATATAAATTTAATTTCCATTACAAATGTATTTTTCCGTAATAATAATGCTAATATATATTTCATTAATTCCTTCTCAAAATTAGAATTTTTAAATTATGTAATATTATCTGGATCAAAATTAGTAGATACTGCGTATAACTATATTTGTATTCGTGATGATCTAGATAAGTTAGTTATAAAAAGAGGGCACGTATATTACCATGCAATTAAATTTGATTTAATATCTGGTTATAAATGTATCATCAATAATAATATTAGAGATTATGAACTACGCCCATTGGTATCTCTAAATGGTGTTAATAAAATTGATTGGAAATGTAATCCATTAAACCTTCTGATGAGCAATTACAAAATGATTATTCATTTAATAAATTGATTGCATCGAAGAATTCAAATGATTCCAATATTAAAAATCAATGACATTATGTTAGAGATACGAATAAAGTTTGTATTATTTTAATGATTATTAGATCAATAAGAACGAATATCACTTTGAGTAATTCTTTTTTAATTGATAATCAATGTCCTGATATAATATGTTTCACTGAAACTTGGTTAAATGAATTTGATTCTGCTGTAATCAGTGATATAACGGGAGATAAATATTCTTTTCTTCATAATCCTAGATGTTTTGGTAATATGGGTGGTAGTATTGGTGGTGGTGTTGGTATTTTATTTAAAACTTTTTATAAATATTCTAATTTTAAGAGGATTAATTTAGATTATAGCAAAGGTTTATCCATTGACTTTATTTACATAATTCTATTAAGTTCTCGTTATTTTTAATTTATCGATCACCTAGATATTATTTGGATAATATAAATATATTTCTAAATGAATTTTCTAATATAATTATAAGTACTAAGAGTATTGAATATATCCTTATTGGTGATATGAATTTCCATTATGATACTGATGTTCATCCACATAGTTTATTCATTAATTTTATTGATTATTTTTCACTTATTCAACACATAACATTCCCAACACATTATATTGGTCATATTATATTGGTCATATACCCTTGAGTTCATATTGTATCGCAACCTCCTATATGTTTACCTCCAATAGAGAATCATAATGTTATTTCACTTGAAATAGACATTCCTTCCAAACATAATGTTAAAATAATAAAATGTATATATGGATATTAAATCTATCAATTTTGAATTATTTTCAGATAATATTAAAACAAATTTTAAGAATATAATACAGAATATTAATTAAATAATATTAAATACGTGTTTAAAATTAAACCTTGACATCTTTGCTCTAAATAAGATAAATTATTTTAAAGTTAGAAGTAATCAATGGTTTAATAGTCCTACATCAGAAGAAAAAAGGTCAACTAACACATTTAAAAAAATGTATTTAAAAAATCCTTCTATCACTAATTACAAATAATTAGCTATAGCAAGGAATGCATATAGAATGAAACTGTAAATAGATAAAAGAAATTGTTATAAAAATAATATATTCTCTTATGGTAATAATTCGAAGAAATTTTACTCTATTACTATAAAACTCCTAGGCAATGAATCACATTTAAATTAATCTCATTTTTCCAATGAAAAGTTATGTTCTTTATTTATTGAGCATTTTGATTCTAAAGTTATTCATATTTGTAATAAAATAAATAATATTGTTTAAAATAAGGATATTAGTACTCCTTCAATATCAGTTCATATAGCCTCTTCTTCATGTGATACCTTACTACCTCATTCAATTGTTGATATATATAATTATATAAGTACATCTACTTCATCGTCCTTTTTTGATCCTTTTCTCCATTCTGTTCTTAAGAAATTAGTTAATACTATTTCTCCTATATTCTCTACAATTATAATGTATTTAATAAATAACTGAAATTCCGAAATTCTTAAAATCATCATTGATATGTCCCATTATACAATTACCATGTTTAGATTCTAATGATTTTTGTAATTTTAGACCTATATGCATGCTTCCTATTATATGTAAACTGTTTGAAAAAAGTATAACTAAGCAATTCATTAATTATATTAATGACAATAATATTGTTGATATATATCAAAGTGCATACAAGAAGGGACATAATACTGAAACTGATTTACTCTCTACCATGAATGATATTTATTTCTCTTTAGATGAACAATTATTATAACGCAACCTTTCATCTGCCTTTGATAGTATCTCTCATGATATACTTATCAATAGGTTATCACAAATTGGCATTACTGGAGATGCTTTAAAAATATGAATTCAACTTATCAAACATAGAACCTATTCGGTTAAAATTCATAATTGTATTTCATGTGAGAATATTTCATGATACGGGGTTCCATATGGATCCATATTAGGTCCTTTACTTTTTACTATTTATATTTCTCATTTGAAATATATAATAGAAAAAACACCAAATGTGAAATATCATATATATGTGGATGACATTTAAATTTACGCTGAATCTTGCCATCACGATAAATGAATGTTATATGCAAATAATATTCGTAAATGGCTCTTAAATAATAATTTACTTATAAATATTAGTAAAACTATATATTTTATATGCTCTTAAATATTTCTCTTTCTAATTTTGTTTTTCCTTATATTATATTTGATAATCTTTTAAGTACACATTTATCTCAAATTAAATTCCTTGGAATATTTGTTTCATGTAATTTATCGCAGTCAGATCATGTATCATATATATATATATATATATATATATATATATATATATATATATATATGTAGGCTACATATGTAGGCTAAATCAGCTAATTATCATTTACATAATATAAATATCATTCGTAAATATTTATCAATGAAATCAACTAATCGTCTTTTGGTCAGTTTGGTTCTATCGAGATTAGAGTATGGGAATATTATCTTAATTGGAGCTCCAATATATATATTGAAAAACATTAAACGAGTTATTCGTAGATGTATAACAATTATTTGTAATATCCCATATTATAATAGATTTTCGACTAGTTATTATTTACATAAATTAAAATGGCTAGGGTATCTTCCAGGATTAATTATAGATGTTTATGTTTAACTAAAAAAGTAATTATTTCTGGAGTACCTTCCTAGTTATCAATGCTATGATCAGAGAAAAGAATTGGATACTTTAGGTGCTATCACATGCAACTTGAAGAGGCTCGATGTCGATTACAAATCACTAAGAGGTCCTTCAGATGTCTGCAGTCTCGGTATGGAAAAAGCTACTTCTGTCGATACAAAGTGCTCCATCTATCTCAATATTCCGCAAAAGACTGAAAAAACATATTTTATTATAATTTCCGTTTTATTTGTTAACATTATTTGATTACACTTTAGAAAATTGTTGCTACTATTATTCAAGTGTATAAATAAACTTAATTATTATTATTATTATTATTATTATATATATATATATATAACATATAAGTAGGTCTTATAATCCTAAGTGTTATATAAAGTTATATAAATAAATCATAAAATGCCTTATATTTATATATATATATATATATATATATATATATATATATATATATATATATGTGTGTGTGTGTGTGTGTGTGTGTGCATATATCATGATGATTATGGTGAAGTATAGTTTATTAGGTAACGTTAACAAGTGATGATTCACGGTTTTAATTCACATAAAAGTAGATTTACGCCAAGAAGTTCTCAAGGTTTATTATAAGATAACTGGTTTATTATTTCATTATCATCTATCTCGTCCAGTATTTCTGTGTGTACAATGCATTGCATAATACTATTTAACCATTTATTCATCATAGAATTTCTCAGCAAAATATTTAACATCCTCATGCAGCTGAACGACATTTCACAGGTAACCGAACTTATTGGCTTGCAGATAATTGTTTTAGAAGCTTTATTTATTAGGAAATAATAATTCACGTTTTTATTTTCTTTAATATATCTAATGCAATCATATATATTGTTTTTATTGTTATTTTATTTGGTAGAGTCCTTTCATCCTATCTAGGAACTTATATGAAGTTTTCACTTATAACCATATGGCTCTAATGCCCCTTCGATGCTGATCTCATGTTAAGGCATCCATGGTTTTAACGATAACCGATCATTTATTTATACACAATTATATAAGATCACTTCTAATAATATTTTAATATCTATTTTACAGGTCCGGACGCCGTCCGGCGGACGGGGCTCAAACCCGCGTCCTACTACTAATGTGTCTGACGCCTTAGCCAACTAAGGCAGTTTAAATATTCTTAACATAATTTATTTGAAATATCATCTTCTCAATTCGCTACTATCAAGTGATGGGTATTTTTTAATCTGAAATATGAAATATAATTTATATATATATATATATATATAAACCTCTTGATCATTGTAGTTTCTTGTTAATAAACTGTTATGTAGCAAATACTATGAACACAAATCATCATTTCAAAAGCATCATTTCGACTCGGTAATATTTTGTAAAAGTCTCAACTCGGCTCGGGCTCGTTTGGCTAGAGTCTCGGCTCGTTCTGGGTTCGTTTTTTTTTTCCGAAAATGAAAGTCTCGGCTCGGCATCAAAAACCAATAGTCTCGGCTCGGCATCAAAAGCACGACATCATTTACATCCCTAGTATATAGGATGTAAATGATGTCGTGCTTTTGATGCCGAGCCGAGACTATTGGTTTTTGATGCCGAGCCGAGACTTTCATTTTCGGAAAAAAAAACGATATACGAGACTTTTACAAAATATTACCGAGTCGAAATGATGCTTTTTTGAAATTACATTTTAATACTAATTTTTATATATTTCACATTTACATCAATTTAAAAAAAATAATCTGCACCAACTTCGCGTTTCAGTGAATTAATAATGTAAATTTCATCTAGTGGTGTAAATAATACCAAGATTTTTGATGCCGAGCCGAGACTTTTGGTTATTGATGCCGAGCTGAGACTTTCATTTTCGAAAAAAAAACGAGCCCTAGTCGAGTCGAGACTCTAGCCAAGCGAGCCCGAGCCGAGACTCTAACAAAACGAGCCCGAGTCGAGTTGAGACTTTAGGTAACTGAGACTGAGACTGCATCATGCTTTAGATTTGAGCATAATTTACTTCACTAGTAAATACTTATTAAATTTATTTAAATAAGTTGTTTATCCAGAAAATTTACGTATTTGCTATTTTAAACAATTTATTTATATTCTTCTTTAGTAATATAATTAGTATTTATTATATCTATTATAAATTCAAAGTACTGAAGGCATTTACATGATTATAAGTGTTATATATTATTATATTAATAGAAATAAATACATATCAGAACATTTATAGTTAGTATAACCTTAGATATGATTCAACATTATTCTGAATATATCCATTTTATGGTAATCCATATATAATAATATAACTCATTTATAATATATGTAGAGATAATAAGTGTAGTTTATTTAAATCTGTTTTATTTTAGCAACGAAAAACAAATATTCTTATAAATAATTATTATTATTATCAATATATTTTTATAAACACACATATATATTATAATTTAGAATAAATACTACTTTATTATTAAATAATATAAAGTTAAAAAATGTCCAATTTTATAAATTCGCGATTGTATTTTTCAAATATATGTGCTGTAGTATTTATCAAAACTTTATTTAATTTATTATATCATTATAATATTCATTTAATGGTTAAAATAAATATAATTATTTCCAGATTTCATGAGAATATAAATATATTATTATACTAGAGCTCAGAAATATAATAAAGTGATCACCATATATTGTATTCTACAATAATTATATGTATATATGTATATATATATATATATATATATATATATATATATATATATATACTAAGTATATACGGCAATGAAACTTATAATATGGCAGTGAAAACATATATTATA
Source organism: Osedax fenrisi (assembly GCA_964019155.1). Classification (NCBI taxonomy): domain Eukaryota; kingdom Metazoa; phylum Annelida; class Polychaeta; order Sabellida; family Siboglinidae; genus Osedax; species Osedax fenrisi. The sequence goes on from OZ025243.1 coordinate 4,207,667, forward strand.
TATTTATTATATTTAATAATTTAATTTAATAATCTAATTTCATTTTAGTACCCTATAAAGAAAACCTTTATTTTACATAAATTAACCCTTTTACTTAGTATACCTCTAATATATAGATTTAGTAACCTTTATTTATGCAATTTAAATAAAGAGTATGGGTAAAATATCTATTAATGGGTTAAACCCCCCTAGTCTATTTTGATAATAAAGTATTTCGTGAGAATATCTAATAAAGTTAATAATAATAACATATTCTGTTAATCACAAATAAAGTAATATATAATCATATAATACCTATATATATTAAAAAAATAATTGTGAGAGAATGCCACCTTGACGAATATCCTTTGTAACAGGGAAGCTATCCGATTAATTAGCACAGCATGTAATATATTACATGGTGTTATTTGTTATATATAACTACTTTGACTTCTTCACTATTAATTAATTATATATAAAGGAATATTATTACCTTAAATAAAGTATTAATATTAATTGTATCAAAAGCTTTAGATGTATCTACAAATGCTATAGTAATATATTCGTATACGAACATATTAGTAGGTTAATAATAACTAATAGTAACACGTGATACTATTATTAAATATGTTAAGTATTGAATTAATTAAGAGCAAAACACACATTTTAATTACAAGATTTTGTTAATCCAATGTGATTATCCACAGTAATTAAACATGAATATATTCTATTATATTATATATAATTTATATATCACCTTTTCAATTATCATACAAATAACATTAGATATACATATAGGATAGATATACACCTACGCCGATAAGTAGTGGAATCATTCAACCTTTTATTTTAAAATTAATATAGGTAAAATTATATTCTTCGGGAAATACGAATGTCTCAACATATTATTAATTAGTAGAACTTTTACTTCAATTACAAAACCATTCGAGTGAGACATAGTTCTATAGATATTCCATCAGGGTCTAGCTTTACTACCTTGTATTGAATACATTATAGATGCAATTTCTGCAGAGTTAGTATACCACATTTCATTAACATTGATATTATTGTATGGATAAGGTATATCAACAATAGGTACACCTACTGTTAAACATATTATTAAAGTAATTAAAATAGAATTTAGTAATATTAACTATATCATGTTAATTTTCAATATTATTTGATGTGGCAGAGTAGTTTTACTTCAGATTATTTGAAATCACCTTCCAACTATTGGTACGATCTTTAATTAATTAATTGTAAATCAATCTTATTACATACAGATACGTCGCAATTCATATTTGAAATTTGTCGGGTTAAGCGGGAGACATTGACGACAATTAGAATTGATACTTTAATACATAGTATTCATATATATATATATATATATATATATATATTATCAGATATGTGCATTTCCATTGATATTATAGAATATATTCAATTAAATGATATTATAACTAGATAATAAACTTGTATTTCATTGCTTAATTGCAATATTAAATAATGTTAAAATACTATATTCATCTTTGTATATGTAGACAAATAATAACTAATATAATTATATATTTTGAAAATTTATAAGTAATTGAATAAATCAACATTTAATAATGTAATAAAAATATAAAATTACTAAATCTATAATAAAACTAAATATTAAAATTAAAAAATAATAGTATTATTAATAGTATATATATACATAGGTACCTATAGGTAACTATAGTATGCAATGCATACTATGCATAAATGTTCAATTATAATTATTTGTTTTCATTTTTTAAATATAATAAATACTATTAAAATTAAAATGTATGAACTATTATGAGAATTATAATATGGTAAACTTGTTTAAAATTTAAAAGTTTGTAATATAATTTATTATTTATAAAAAATGGTTACTTGTAAAAGTCACTAACTTGAAATATGTTTATAGTGATATATAATAAATAATAATATCGTTGAATAAAAATATTAATAATGATTAATAAATGTATACATTTATATAAGTGTGAATAAATAGAAACAAATACACATGATTAGTTAAAAAATAAATTCGTTAATAATAATGAATATGTTTTAAAGGAGACATATATTAGTTATTTATTAAATTTGTAGGCAATGCATTGACATTACTTTAAAAAGGCAGAGTATTAGGCTATTTAACTAAATATTAAACGTATTGTTTTAACGTAATATTGTAAAAGTGTTATATATATAACCTTTTTCAAATATATAACCTTTTTCAAATATATAACATTTTTCAAATATATAACCTTTTTCAAATATATAACCTTTTTCAAGTACTTTAAAAAAATACGTAAATATATATATCAATATAGGTTATAAAATATAAATATATATATTAAAATATGATTAGTTTTATTATCTTACCAGGATTCGTTCATACCATATGGTATGTGCCGATATATTCAGATATTAAATATTTGTTATTTATATTAGTTTATGACGCGCGTTTTACGATTCGTAGATCAATTATGTAACATCAATAACGCAACTTTAATTAGGCTACATATGTTATATAACATGCATAATTCATAACACGTGACTTCTGTAATACAAATAGTGTTAACGAGAAACGTAAATATGTATTCACACAATGAGATTCGATTATTTATAATGTTTCCGTAATTAAATCATAAATGTAAAATATGATATTATATATTCTATTAATGTATATATTTTAATAGAAATAGTTAATTTATATATATGTTGTCGCGTTTCCGCAAAGATAGTTCACAATCAGGTTATACGTTTTATTACGAAGAGAACAAAACCCCGTACTATAAACATGGGTATTATACATATTAATATTGAATTATATTTACAAGTCATTACGTTACCTTTTAGTATCAACAGATATTAATATATATAATATAATATATAATGTTAACGTTAATAATGTTAAAACAATAATTCGTAGTAGATAATGTAAATGATTTTATACGACTGTGTTGCATCGAGTGTAAGCATTCACTGTAGCAATGTATAAATATCCTGTCATCCAGGCATTCGAATAACAACATTTAATATATAAAAACAGTTAATCTATCAGACGCCACGCCCCCTTCTTTACAAATATAAAATCAAATCTAATTCCAATCAACAGTTATAATTATAATTGTACATTACCAAAAACATCCATTTCTATATTACATAATAATGTTCACATTTCTCATTCCCACATATATACACACATACATTCTATCATAATTACCACTAGTATACCATACTACATTCTATCATAATTACCACTAGTATACCATACTACATTCACCCCTACTAAAAAAATTCCTCCACACCACAATTATTCATTCACTCTCTTCAGATTCATTAAATTCTCACACTTAATACACTCATTATTCTTAATGCGATAAACCGCATTATCGCCAAGCTTTTCTATCACTGTCCACTTCTTATCACCCCAACTATTCTGTAACTTCCTTCTTCCTAAAACTCTATTCTTTACTCTAACTATATCTCCTATCTCTAATGTATCATATTTCATATCTACAATTTGTTCCATATTACTACTCTCCCTAACTATTCGTTCTACCTCTTTCATCTTACACCGCGTATCCTCTACCCAATCACTGCCCTCATATTCCGTTATCCCTCCTAATTTCCGATCGACTAACAACTTTTCTTTCCTCATAAACATCAAATAAAATGGCGAGTAACCAGTTACTGCATGCGGGGTACGATTATATACGTATGTCAATTTATTCAAGTGTGAAGGCCATTTTTTTTCTCATTCACACTTAATGTCCTTAGTAAATTTTGAATCGTACGATTCATCCTCTCTACCTGCCCATTTCCCATTGGATGATACGGTGTTGTATTACTCTGTTCTATTCCGAATAGTCCGCATAACTCCTTTATTAATGAAGACATAAAGTTTCTGCCTTGATCCGAATGGATTCTATCGGGTACTCCAAAATTAAAAATCCATTCATTCATTATTACTTTTGCCACCGTTAACGCCGTTTAATCTCTGGTAGGTATTGCTTTCGTGTATTTGGTATATGCATCTGACATAACGAGTATGCTTTCTCTGCCATCACTAGCTTTATCAACGGTCATAAAATCTATAAATAATATAGCCAAAGGTTTTTTTGCTGACAAACTCCCCATTCTTATCTTAGGCTTCTTGCATAATTCTTTAGCTTTACTACACGTCTCACACCTCCTAATGTATGACCTAATGTCCCTATATTTGCCTATCCACGTATACATTTCATTTATTTTTTGAGTTGTCCTTTCTATACACTGGTGACCATTATCCTCATGAGCTCCTCTTAACACCTCTCCTACTAGACTACTTGGTACCATTAACCTGTCATCATATCCTTCCCGTTTCTCATACAGAACTCCATCTCTAACTACTAATCTACCCACGTATCCATTCTTACTTGCAATTAATAGTGCTTTGCGAATAACACTGTCATTATTCTGCTCGATTCTTAATTTATCTCTCTCCATCATGGGTACCGTTTCCACTAACCCTAACTCTACCTCATCATCATCATACTCCTTGATCTCTGTATCTCCATTTCCTATATTTCTTACTCTTGATAATGCATCGGCTACCACATTTTCTTTTCCAGGTCTATACTTATAGGTAATATCATAATCAGCTAATCTAGCCATCCATCTTTGTTCTAATGACGTCAATTCTTTTTTATGACTAATATATGATACGGCTGAGTTATCAGTAATTACAACACAACTACTACCCCTTAAATAGTAACTAAACTTCTCAGTAATCGCCCATACCACTGCTAAAAATTCTAATTTTTTAGAAGAATAATTCGACTTATTCTGTTCTCCTCGGCGTAACGATCTACTAGCGTACGCTACTACTCTTTTCTCATATTTACCCACTATCTGACTTAATACAGCCCCCAACCCACTCGCAGATGCATCAGTTTCTACGATAAACTTCTCATCCCAATTCGGTACCACTAATATAGGTGACGAGCATAATGCTGTCTTTAGTTTAGTAAATGCCTGGTCACATTCTGTGTTCCACTCTACGTTTACGCCCTTACTCCTTCTCCTCGAAACTGGCTTACCCTCCTTCTCATTCACCTCTACTATTAACTTATTTAATGGAGCCACTATTCCCGAAAATCCCTTTACAAATTTACGATAATAATAGCAAAATCCTAATAGTGTCCTTACTTCCCTTAGTGACTTAGGTGTAGGCCAATCCCTTACTGCCTTTAGTTTTTCATCATCTGCCTCCAATCCCCTTTCTGACACCTTATGACCTAAGAATAATATTTTACTCTTAAAAAACTTACATTTGTCCACGTTTAACTTCAGCCCTACCTCTTCTAGTTTACTTAACACCCTATCTATTGTCTCTACATGCTGGTCAACATTATCCGAAAATATTACAATATCGTCTAAATAGCAAACTACGTTCTCAAATGTATTATCTCTAAACAGGTTAATCATGATTCTCTGAAACGTTGCCGGTGCATTGATTAACCCAAATGGCATTCTGACAAATTGATATAGACCCAAGGGCGAAATAAATGCAGTTTTATGCTGGTCCTCCCTAACAACTGGAATCTGATTGTACGCAGATTTAAGGTCTAATGAAGTATAATACTTTTTACCCGCAACGATATCCAATAGGTCATCTACCCTTCGTAAAGGATAAGTATCTCTTATAGTTTTACAATTTAACTTTCTATAATCTATACATAAACGAATGTCTCCTGATTTTTTTTTTACAATCACCATAGGACTACAGTAGTTACTTTCAGACGGTTCAATAATACCCTCTCTCAATAAACTCTCTAAATGATCCTTAACTTGTTGAAGTTGTGCCGGAGGTATTCTCCTATACCCCGAATTCACAGGTACATTGTCTATCGTTCTAATATGATGTAACCCTGCCCTCGATTCTGATAAATTTTCTCCTTTCTTTGCGAAAGCTTTCTCCCTACTTTTTAATACTGCTCTTAATTTCCCTTTGATTACTACATCACTTATTCCTACTAATCCATCTAACCAATAATCCTCACTCTTTATCACCATTACTCCATTTTCTATAAGTATCCTATTACTTATCTCCTCATTTTTTACCATTACTTCCCCTAATCTATCACTTATCCTATCATTCTGTAGTTTCCCAATTATATTCATTCCAATTATTCTCAACTGTTCATTGTCCACTAATAAAAATCCTACTTCCTCTATCGTACGGCCCTCTATCATTACATTAGTTTCAAAATACCCTAGATACGGTATTAATCCCTCATTAGCGGCCTTAATAGTTAACCATGGTAGTTTTCCATTAAACCGTGTATCTTTCAATTTATTAAAAAAACGTAATGGTAAGATCGATACCTGACTCCCACTATCTACAAGACACTGTATTCGCTGTCCTTTCACCATTACCATAACCTCCCTTCTATTCCCAACTAACTGACCTCTCAACCTCTCTCTGCGGGTATCTCTAATTGCTCTACTCGACCCGCTTAATGCAGAGCATTCGAGTTTAAATTAATCCTACACCATCTTGAGATATGCCCCTGCTTCCCACATTTGAAACATACTATTTCTACTCTACTTCTTCTATTCATACTCGATTCTAGTGCACGATACCTCCCTTCCCATTCCCTATTAGTTAACTCTAACTTCCTTAATTTCTCTTCTAAGTTATTTTCCCTCGACCTATCTATATCTCTAACCTCTACCTTATAACACACCTCTTCCGCTAATTCTTCACCTTCCTTTTCCCATTTTACTGCAACCCTCCTAAGATCCTTAATCGATGACTTCCCAAGCAAAATCATACTCCTTCTTAACTCTACAGATTTTAAATTATGTTTTATACTTTCAATTATGACCTCCTCCCAGCTCCCATCTACTACTTTTAACTCCATGCCTAATTCTAAAAGCCCATCTATGAACTTACTAACACTTTCGGTATCCCCTTGCTTCCTAGCCATTATCGAATAAATCATCTCGCCTTTAGATTTACTCGATGCATATCTATCTCTTAGACTTTCCTTTATTTTTATAATATCCGTCATATCTTCTCCTAACATCATTACTAAGTAAATCTTTGCTGCACCTATCACGTGATAGCAAGCAAAGGATGCAGCCTCACTATCATTTATTCCCTTTAATCTTACACATTCATTTAACTCTCGTATCCATCTACCTACTTCTGTACTACCATCAAACTTTTCTAACTTCACATATGACATATCACTACTATTTCCCTTAATTACTTTCACACTATCCTTAATATCCATGACTTTACCAGATCTTAATATCATTCACATACACACACCACACTTAGTCATTCAAAACTTTTTTTTATTAAAAAATAAGCGGGCGTGTCTATCTAATAGATTAACTAACATAAGCCGGGGTTTTCTTTAATGTCTCCAAATCGTACGTGCTGTTGTTCGCCGCTGTCACCAATGTTGTCGCGTTTCCGCAAAGATAGTTCACAATCAGGTTATACGTTTTATTACGAAGAGAACAAGAACCCCGTACTATAAACATGGGTATTATACATATTAATATTGAATTATATTTACAAGTCATTACGTTACCTTTTAGTATCAACAGATATTAATATATATAATATAATATATAATGTTAACGTTAATAATGTTAAAACAATAATTCGTAGTAGATAATGTAAATGATTTTATACGACTGTGTTGCATCGAGTGTAAGCATTCACTGTAGCAATGTATAAATATCCTGTCATCCAGGCATTCGAATAACAACATTTAATATATAAAAACAGTTAATCTATCAGACGCCACGCCCCCTTCTTTACAAATATAAAATCAAATCTAATTCCAATCAACAGTTATAATTATAATTGTACATTACCAAAAACATCCATTTCTATATTACATAATAATGTTCACATTTCTCATTCCCACATATATACACACATACATTCTATCATAATTACCACTAGTATACCATACTACATTCTATCATAATTACCACTAGTATACCATACTACATATATATATATATATATATATATATTCTGTTTACCAGGAACTTAATAAATTATAAATAAAAATACAAGAAACAAAATGTGACTATTATTTGTATTGTGTTACCCTGCAGGGACCATGTCTCCTCATTATGTGTCAAATTTACAAGTATACTTGTGTATATATACTTGTACATTTGTATACTTGTAAATATATATATACTCGAATATATGACTTCTTGAGGTATCCATTTGTATAAGTTTTAGTCTATATATATATATATCCTATTAAACATGCCTATATGTCAGTTCAATAAATAAAAATTATATATATATAGGTTCGTATATATATATATATATATATATATATAAATTATTTTTGTATACAATAATATAACAATGAGAATTCTCATTTGTGTTTTAACAAAAATAATAATTATTATTATTAATAATTATTACGTATACGTACACATTATAATTGTGTTATCATGTATTTAGTTATGTACATTAACTAGTTATTCCGATAACTAAGTTATATGTGTTGATCTTACTTAACAAATATGATCAGATATTTATTATGATTTTTAGTTTGGAAAATTTGATATAAATGTACACGTAATTCAGAAGTTACTGAGCTTCAAAATTAAGTTTAAAAATAGATCAGTAATATGAATTTGTTAAATGTATAAATATTTGACTATCATTTAATATTTATTTGTATATGGTTTTATTTATAAATGCTACTTTATTTATTACACTAATAGGCAATACCATAGTTACTTTTATACATCAATCCATGTATAATTTTGAAGATAATATAAAAGTACTGATTTTTATATATCATTTTGAATAACAATAATATTTATTTCAAAAATCTTCAATGTTTCGCCGGTCAACTGTTAATACCTACCTATTTAATACACTATAGGTTAATGGTATTATATATTCCATAGTATACTATGCACAGTTTATATTAGTGAGCTACATTACTCAAGCAGAACCCTGAACTACAATTATAATCATAATTAAATTGATAATTAAGATAACGCAATTGGAAATTATATCTAATTAATTTTTATTAATATCGAAAAAATAATAATTTTACAGTAATTGTTATTTACATTAAAATAATTGTACATTAAATGTTATGTATAACATACATTTAAAAAGCCTGTACTTTATGATTAACATTAAAATTGTATATTATTTAACTTATCATATATTCTCACGAAACTTTTTAGTATAATCATGGCCTAAATAAAGCGTTTATTACACTTTAGTATTATCTATAAAATGGGTATACCCAAATCTTTTAGTTATAAAAAGGTATGACTAAAGGTCCTCAAATCCAGTTATTATAGGTACATCTAGTAAATGGTTTATTACACGAAAACATGTTTTAATAGTGTACTAGAATTAAATTACATTATTAAATTACATTATTAAATATAATAAATATATAATATAAATACATACGATATACTTTTCATGTATAGGGGAAAGTAACCGAATACGGTCAGTGCCTGAATACGGACACTCTCGGTATCTCAGAAACCATAAATCTTACTAAAAAATGTTTGAAGGATAAAATATTAATAATCATATAAATAGTCTAAATAAGTATTTTTATTTTTTAATAAATTAAAAGTGTACTAATATATTCAATAAAGTGATTGTATTATTACGTTTTTAAATTTATGAAAAAAAAATGTAAACTTAAAACATTCTCAAGAATATACAAATGTATCGATATAAAACATAACAATATATTATTAAAAACTAAAGCATTCTAAAATGATATACATAATTTCTATATTTGTTATCAAATATTAATTAATTTATGAGTATATATGTATAGGTCATATAAATCCCTAATACTTACACAATATATTTCTTAATACGGACACCCTGTAACCAATCAGCGCGCAGTGTATGAACTATCCTGCTTTTCATAATAATCGCGTGCGTTATAATATTAATATCACCAATGAAGCTAAATCTAAAAAGTTACTAATTAGATACTTAAATTGTATTATTAATTAATAAAATAATAAAAATTAATAAATTAATAACTAATTACTTACCTTACCGGGTCGAGCTTGCTCGGCATAGCATAACTAAGATAATTCTCCATTCATCCCTGTCTCCTATCACCTTCTTCAGTTCATCTGTAGTGCATCCGATGTCTTCTGCGGCCGTCCATGTTTTCATTTATCATGTAGAGTTTCCGTCGGAAGCACTTCGCTGATCAATTCTTGTCTGCTTTGCCAACAATATCCCGAGATAGGAATCCTATAGGATGCGAAGCAGACAAGAATTGATCAGCGAAGTGCTTCATATATGTTCTCATATATGTGCTCTAATTGTAATTGTTATCTTCGGAATCTTTCAATATAATTCAATATTAGACGTATTATCTTGCCATCTTTTATTTAAGTCAGTACGTAGCATTCTTGTATATGTTACATACATATTGTTCTCTAAGGATGTTAATGTCCATGTGATAGAATCATATACAAGGATGGATTCGACTGTGGCCCTAAAAAATGTTCTTCATCTTTACATATAGATTATATTTCCATATGTATGTAATATTTGTTAGTGAGGTAACTTTTAAGATACTTGAAATCGAATACTTGTTTGATGATCATACCCTTTAGACTTTTTATACCATTATTATGTGTTCTGGTTCAGAGAGATATATTCCGTTTTGTCAGCGTTTACACGTAATCCTATTCAGATGCGATTTCTTCAATTGTATGTAGCATTGTATTTGTATCTTTAACATTGCCTGATGTAATGGCTAAATCATCAGCAACATTAGTATCTGTTATGTATATTGCAGGATGCCGGCTACTCATTCGTTTTTATAAGGTGAGACCGAGATGTTTGTTATCATGATTTTCTCAAGACATAATCTAGACATATTATAAAAAGGAATGTACAAGCGTGCCTCCTTGCAGTACACCAGCATTATCTCGAAGTATGGTAACTAATTAATTATATTAAATTATTCATAAAATTAATTATAAATAATGTGATTTTAATTTATATGATTTGGTTCATCAATAATATATAGTTTATCTAATGGTATATAATATATACCATATAGGGTATATGTATAATAACACAGGGTTTCCGTATTCGGACATGGGTACCGAATACGGACAACCCCGTTATCTATTGAATAAAAAGATTAAATAAAATGTTAAAATCACAATAATATCTATACTCATATAATATTAATGAATTGAAATTTTAAAATCACAATAATATCTATACTCATATAATATTAATGAATTGTAATTTTTGAATACAAATATTTAGTCATAAAATGTTAAGACCATTTATTGTTAAAGTGTCCGTATTAGGTTACTTTCCCCTGGATATACAATATGTATGTACCTAGGTATTTATTATTCCTCTGTATACACGTAAAAAATGTAAGACAAACTATATGTAATTATGAAGACATTAATATTTATTGTAGTACTTTTTATAAACCTGAAAGATATATTTTAAAATTATTATTTTGGAATTGTCTTTAGGTATGTACATATATATATATATATATATATATATATATATATATATATATATATATATATATATATATATGTATTTGTGTATATTTATATGAATGAATATACCATATATATATATATATATATATATATATATATATATATATATATATATATATATATATGTTTATGTCTATATATGTGATTGTATTTTTATATATCAAATAATTGATACCTGCCTAATTATATATAAGCATAAAGCAATAAGTAGGCAGTATGTAAACGCTAGAATACACGCTATAGTGTATATGGAACTTTGGGTTAGTGAATATATATATATATATTTCTGATAATGTTCACATAATGCCCTCTCATATGGAATTCTCTCCCTCCTATATGGTATACCATACGTTATCCTAGATCCCATACACGATTTATAGATCTTTCTTCTTATTTTCTATCTAACTCTAATCACTAAATCTAATCAAACTTATTATTTGTGTATTGGTTATTTCTGTCTAATTGTATCTTATATACTTATATCTCGTATACGTATAATATTCAATGTATACTATAATAATAATATATTATTATTATATAATTGTTATAGTATTATTATTATCTTATCATTATTTTCTTCCCGCATGAGCTAGGATCTACATGTCCCTATATTTGAGTGTTTAATAAACCTTATATCGTCATAATATTTATATATTTAATTTAATATCATAAGTGTAACGCAATTATAATATATATTTATAATAAACTTAAACTTTAAAGTAATTACCAATATATTGATATATGTAATGTAAGATTGTAATATTTTATATGGATTGAACATTATATATATATATATATATATATATATATAATTGAAATATGTAATGTGTGATATAATTATGCATAATTAATTACGTAATATTATACGTGTGGTGAATATAAGTAAATGTAAATATATATGTATATGTCATCATACATTTGTATTAGAACTGTAATTGAATGTAAAGTTATATTGAAATAAGTCATATACATACATGTAACGAGATTGTAACGTACTAAGACTGCGAAATCAATTTGCTCCGGTTACGGGAGAGAAGTTCCACTATCCTTGATGACCTAATTAAGACGGGCGATAATTGGGGTAATTATCGCCTCGACCCCCGTCGTCGTCGTCGCCACTAATCCTCGTCCATCAATCACTACGGCCACCAGTCGGCGCCACCTGTCCGCGGACAAAGTGGACACTACGTCCAGTTCGGCCATCGTTGATGACCACGCGTGTGTGTCCAGTATACGTCAATGTACACTACTTTTCCTGTGTAATATATGTATATACACGTACTAATACGTCTGCAACACTTGTCTTGGCACTCGAGGAGGAGGTGGGAGGAGAGAGAGCGAATCGTTATCGAGGATTACACTCCACCGGTATCGGTTACCTCGACTACCGCCCGTCGCGAATGTAAACAAATCCGAGTCACGCTTCGTCGACTACGCGGAAACGCCCCTCGCGCCGGCGGCCGCCGCGGTCTAGCCACGCCTCCCGGACACGCCCACCCGGAGGGGTTACACGCCCGTAGACGTTAGCTAGCGTACATTACGACGTGTGTAGCCGACCTACCAATAACGATAGCCTCAGCGCTAATATGATCTAACTCATTAGGCTCGTTAATTACGTAGACTATTACGTCATACATTATTCGTTAAGCGAACCACGTACGGGAATACCACACTATCGGATATACTCATTAATGATAAGGTTATTTATGTGGTTATTATTCATTATAATTAAATATTATATATCTAAATATGTATATTTATATGTACAGATACATATAACGTGTGTTGGCAAATTCAATTTTATAATAAATAATGGTTAGCAATAATTAGTAAAAACTTAATATTATTACACAAAGTCTACATTACATGGTATACAAAGTATACATTACAGTGGTCATTACACCGTACTGGTCAAGGATTACCGCTAACTGACCTACACATTGCTAAGCGCTAATAGAATTACTTCCAGCTTATATGATCTCGTATTATATCCTATAAAGTATACTTTATATGATAATTTGAACTATTATACTATCTGTACCTTTGCGTGGGCACTGATTTAATATCGGTTCCCTTTTCTAATGTGAAAAGAGAACCTGTTTTCCGAACACCTCATGTACAGTATATTACTGGGTCATACGTCTATGTGATATGTTAATAGTAATGGTATTGGTAGTACAACCTACATATATACACACCAAGTGTTGGTTACTAGTGAATACTTATCGTAACTGCAATAATCGCTAGTGTTACGTATACGTATGTTTTACGTATTAAAGACATTATATTAAATATAAATAAAGTATATATATAGATTAATAGTATATATAGATTAATTAAATATTATATTTAAATAGATAGAAATATCTAAATTATAAGTAATAGGCATATATTTGCATTGTATCGGTGGTACACTAAAGTAATGGTATATGTATTCTAAATAGAACAAGCGACGCTTGTCAAGCGTTTAAAGCTTGAAACGGTTCTCTACCTAATTATTGATTTAGCGCGCAGATTTTGAAATCAGTGCACCGAGCACGGTAATCGATAGTACACTTGTTCCCGTGATCCATTACTACGGAGGAGGGGGGTATCGATATCGAATTCTCCGCTCGGTAATGGCAATCCATTACGTCATATCTATACATAGACTATAGTATATTAACCGTGTACACGCGCAATTAGAGGCATATTTATGTAGTTTGATTTATTAGGTATTTTATGGTCCTCTTTTATCAGCATTACATCCTGAAGTAATCCTATACAATATTGTACACGATTTTTATTTTATTTAATATAATGTACCTAGTTTAGTGAATATTTATATAAAATATTTATTATATATTTGTATTTATTATAAATGTACCTAATATACGTGTATACCTATTTTAACAATATATTAACAACGATAATTAGTTAAATAATGGTAATAAACCCCCATTGTATTTGCATTATATCTTATATTATATCTAATGTATATATCTTACATTACACCACCATATAGCTTTTACTTTATATATATATATATATATATATATATATATATATATATATATATATATTGTGTACATTATATTACATATATATATGTACATTATGCAATTTACATATATGTCTTATACTACAAGTACACTAACTTCAAAGTGTGGTAAGAGTTATGACGTCATCGTCAGTAGTATGGTTACGTAACAATACGTGTGGCGAGCGTGACTAACTATTGCGTAATACTCATATAGGAGAGCCCGTGTGTATATGTGTGTGTACACCACATTGCGTAATAATACATTACGTAATAGTTAACACAAAGGCGCAAGGTAGGATAATACCACATATAGTGTAGGTATGATTAACATACATTTATATGTTTACACGCGCGTGTGTGTGTGTGTGTGTGTGTGTGGTAATGTAGGTATGCGTATATTAGCACACACACACACACACACACATACAAGCACTACCACACACACACACACACCCATACATGCATACATACACACACAACACACGCATACACGCACCCATACATCCGTATACAAACGCACGCATACACACACGAACATACTTCGTACGAGAACCGTATAAACGTAATATTAATATCAGTATAATCACTACAGACATGCTCGTTTAGCTCACTATAGACATGTTCGATCACTACAGATTAGCATGCGTGTACGGCGTGTTCGGGTTCACGAATATATTATATTCAAGGACATGAAACTATCGTCCATTTATGTATATCTCTATACATGTATGTTATTAATATATATATATATATATATATATATATATATATTTATATATATATATATATATATATATATATATATATATACGTGTATAGCATTGCGTTTAGCTAATTGTACACATACGAATACGATTACCTACACGCTGCCGCACGAGTAATTCATTAGGTCAATGTACTGGTCAATGCACTGGTCAATTAAAGCCACCCATTATGTAACCTATTGAATATATCGCTGACCGTATTACATATATTTGTGTAGTGTATATAATATATATATCGAAGAGGCGATATTTATTTAGAATATTTGAATCGTGTAAGTATTTATAGATTAAATATATATATATATATATATATATATATATGACAGGTAAATTACTCGATAAGAATCATGATTCCACATTTACCAAATTGACCATGACTATGCCTAAATATGGATATTATTATTACATATATTAGTATATATATATATATATATATATATATATATATATATATACGTTATCTTATCTGACGATGGTGATCTAGGTAATAGGTGGTGTGCGATGAGATCGTACATAGAGAAACCGCACACGTAATCACACACTATAGTGCGCGATCGTTTACAATATTGATATGCTACATTACATAGAGTGAATGACTGAACTAGTGTGCGGGTGTGAGGTCGCTCCGGGTAATCGCACCAGCACCGCCTAACCAACATAGATCACCTAGAGAGATAAGATAACAGATAACCTAGAGAGACGGGGTGAACTCACTGCAATCACGTGATGTTAGCTAAGACGATCGCTATCTACGTAATGTGTGTGTGGGTATGTGTGTGTATGTGTGTGTATGTGTGTTTGTATGTGTGGGTGGGTATGTGTGTATATGTGTGTATGTGTGTATGTGTGTGTAATACCCAGCCTACGTATATGTAATAGTACACTAGTAGTATATAGTATATTATATCTACTACTATATATAGCTATAGCAAATACTATATAGTAGCTAGTACAACAGTAGTACTATATGTAGTACTATACTATATATAGTAGCTATAGTACTATAGTATATACTACTATAGTAGTAACATGTATGTACCTATAGATATGCACCACATACCATTACGAGGTATACGTGTATCAAGTATACATTTCATAATATACATAAATTATGTAACATAATACATATAATTCATATATTTGATAATGTGTAATATACACGACAATAGACTATAAATCACGTGATATATGTATACATCTCGTACACATAAATAACAGTATACGCCTATACTATATATAGTATAACTGCGAAGTGCGCGCGTGTTAATGAATATGCCCTTATTAGGCATTTCTAATGTTAGTGGTGTGTACTAAAACTGCGCTAATGTCTGCATTAAACCATCATTAATAGCACGTATCGGGATATACATGTGGCCTATGTACACATGTAGCTTCATTAACAGTTGTTTATAACATATATGTTGTATATATATATGCTTACTATATATATACCTGCTATTGTCTATAAATAGAATATGCATTGCGTAATAATGATGGGTTAACAATGCGGCGCTTTTCTCGTAGTACATATTTTATATATTTATACTTAGGGTCTGTTGATACTCACGCGGCTCGCGTAGTAATACACCTACACCTACCCAGAATGCATCGCGGCTCGCGTAGTAATACACCTACCCAGAATGCATCGCGGCTCGCGTAGTAATACACCTACGCCTACCCAGAATGCATCGCGGCTCGCGTAGTAATACACCTACACCTACCCAGAATGCATCGCGGCGCGCATATTAATATCGGCAGCGTGTTATGTCATAACTGGCGGTGCGTAATCCAATAACGAGTGCATTGTTTTAGTGGTGCGGTGTGCGCTAGGTGTGCGGTGTGTGTGCGGTGTGTGGTGTGCGGCGAGGTACACTTCAAAGGGAGCGCTAGTTACGTAACACCCAGGGTAGCGCCCTCTATAGCGCCCTCTATTGTTAACCGAGCTTATCGTTCCCATTATTACATGTTACGTAATAGTAGTTCCTCCTCCTTCCGCTAGGGAGTAATAGTGCTGCCCCCTAGGGGGGGACTATAGTAACCGCGGTATACCTCCGTAGTGACTTATTGATTTGTAATCCGAATACGGACTTTGAAACGAGTGCAACTCTGCAATGAATACTAATAATAATCAATGTATTGGGTTTGAATGTTAATGTTTCACTGAATGGACAGCTCAGTGTGTGGATAATATATAGCACACATCACACAGCCCATAGCACACAGTACACACCACTTAGCACACACCACACAACACACACCACATAGCACACAGAACTAATTTCTGTTCACAATATGTGTGTCATCAATGATCGTTAACCCCCATTGTACATGTTGCATTGTACATGTTTCATTGTACATGTACATGATTAATTAAACATGTACATGTTGCATTGTATACATTCAGTTATTTATAAACCATTCTAATACAAACTTAAATCACATTTTTAATTAATATATTAATATTATTATTATTATATTAATATAATTATATAAATCATAAATTATTTGTTCGAATGTAGCCGTTGGCTACTAAGACTAACTAATCTATAAATAGATTGCCCAATCAAACAATGCCCGTATTGCACATGCGCAGACCGTTGTTTACTCCTTCACAGTATTACAGACACAGCGGGAGGGGCACGACTTAATAAAGTGGGGGTGCTGGGATTTTAATTATTTGTATATGTATATATATATATATATATATATATATATATATATATTCATATTCATATGTGTGTATATACACATATGAATATGCACTTATATGCACATACATGCACACATATATGCACTTAATGTAACATATAATACTATAATATTTATAAAATCATTATTATAAAACTATATTTTTATAAATTTTATTATAATTAAGGATATAATTAATTATTAATCTGTAAACTTTATTTAAATATAATGTATTCTATTTATATAATTTGCAATGGTTTATTACAGATTAATTTACACAAACAAATGTATATATATACACTTTCTTTGCATATATTTTTCTAAAGATATAACCATATATATATGTACTTTATAATTTAGTATATACTATATATAGTATTAATATTCTACAAAATATTTGTTCACAGCATATTTTAATAGTACCCAATACACGTTCATAATAGCATATAAGCTATGTGCATACACACCGATATATAATCTCTAATATCACCCCTGTAACCCCTGTAACCACCCTACAATGTACAATGTACATATATCAATTGAATGATTATATGAATATATAGTACTACATAATATGTTGTAAGATAACATGCATTTAATTAGCAGAATTAATTATTAATGTGTGGACATATTTACCTATAATATCAATACAATATGGTACCTATGTATACATATTAGAGTATATTTATATAAGTTAGTATACTTACTCTATTATATAGTATATAAGTTAGTATACACACTATAATATCACACCTACCTTGGTTTCAGATAGATAGGAAATGCGATGCGAAACAATGCTACGCGACCGCTTTCGCTACGTCCAACTGGCCGCGGTATTGCACATCGGTCTACTTCTTCTACTGCCCACCTCCGTGCAGTCCGGCAGCCGAGGAGCCATCATCTCGGAAGAGGAGTTCGTAGCGGAAGAGGAACAGCCAATAGGAACCGAGATAGCTCGACTACACGGCCATCACGAAGCCCCGCCCCCTTACGCCGCCCTTCAGTGGAAACCACGAGCAGGGTCCGCCATTTTCGAAGTCAGTCGAGAGGGCGTGTTTAAACTGAAAGCGAGGCTAGACCGGGAAGCCGCCTTTCCGTCGACTTCCGGGCACCGGTACGAGCTACTTTTACAGTCGTTGACCACTCGTAAGGTCGTTAAGGTCGTGTTCCTGGTGGCGGACGTCAACGACAACGTGCCTCGATTCCAGCCCACCGATAACGTCACTCTCAGAGTTGCCGAAACCACGCCTACTACGACCAGGCTCAGAGTGGGCGTGGTTATCGACAGGGACAGCGGAGATAACGGACTGGTTACGTCACGGCTCGACGTTAGAGGTGACCTTGGCGACGATGAATCATTCGAACTGGTGACCTCTAATCGAGCCGGTGAAACCATACTGGAACTAGTGGTCAAGAAACCACTCGACTACGAGAGCAGGAAAGAGTACTCGTTCACTATCGTCTGTAAAGATTCCGGACACAAGAAACAGTTACAGGTTTATATAGTGGAGTGTATTTGTGTGTGTATTTATGTGTGTATTTATGTGTGTACACCATAAATTTATAGTAAACATGCACAAATATAGGCACAATTATAGGTACAATACAAATATATGGTATGATATGAATGAATTAATAAATCCAGTTTATAGACAATGTATGAGGAGGATCAGTGAAAGCTTTATGATGATAAGCTTTATTGATTCGATACCTCCTGACAGTATGTACAGTGTACATTGTACACTGCTATCATTATGGTCATTGGGTGAAATAAAAATATAATAAAATAGTAGTAAGATAGTATCGTATATATATATATATATATATATATATATATATATATATATATTTGTATGTATATGTATGTGTGTATGTATATGTGGCCCACATATACATAAAGTGGGTATATATATATGTGTAGTAATATAAGATTATTGTTCATACATTTAAGTAACAATAATAATTACAGCATGTGACAAACTATGACGTTTCTTATACACTTCTCGTAGAGTATATATAAGGTAATATGATATATTGTGGATACTAAATAAAGTTACTCTACAATTATGTGTGTGTTTGTGTGTATGTTTATGTAAGTATGGGTGCGCGCGTGTGTGTGTATGTGTGCGGGTGTTGGTGTGTGTTTATGTGCGTGCTTGTGTTTATGTATGTGTGTGTGTGTGTGTGTGTGTGTATTGTAAAGCACTTTAGTTGAAATGCCTATTAAAAGTTACCTGGGCAGTTGTACTTTTATTTTATTATCTCGTTGTATTATTATTAATGATGTACTCGCAATACTTGAATGTGTGTATGTATATGCATGTCGTACTTGTATGTGCATTCATTCATATGCAGCGTATGTATTTTTAAGACGTTCATTTACATGTGTAATTCTACTATCATTGTAATTAGTTAATACTCTAATCTAAGTTGCATTATGTTCATTCTTAAATCGAAATGCATTATTTATAAGTCGTCTGCATTATATAAATTATCGTCTGCATTATTATTCAAATTTACATACATATACGTTTTATATTATTGTGTATATGTGAGTGCATATATGTATGAGTGTTTGTGTATGAGTGTGAGTCAATTTATGTGTATATATGTGAGTGTGTATGAGTGTGTATGTGTGTATATGTGTGTATGTGTGTGTATGAGTGTATGAGTGTGTGTATGTGTGTGTATGTGTGAACAACAGTAGGGCGCCACCCTAATGTGACCTTAACTACAAAGTGTTCCCTCACTAACACCTATCATCAAAATATGCGATTTATTTTAAATACAACAATACATTTATATATATATATATATATATATATATATATATATATATATATATATATATATGTATGTGTGTATGTATGTTTGTTCAAATACATGTATGTATGTGAGTGGATATTTAACTTTATTCAGTGAGGGTATGGATGATTGATTAGTGATATTAGTTTTATCTTATTTGTTACCTAGGCGCGCATGCGTGGACACTCACTACACCGCATACGCATACATACACACATACGCTCATTCATATGTATGTATATATATACGTTATATTATAATCAAGGTCAAACCTAATCTTATAACGATTTAAGTATGCATGGACGCGTCTTTAAATATTCATTATTAATGTAGCATGTACGTTAAGGATACAGGGTTGGTACTATAGGCAATGACCGTATGAGTATTTGCAACGGACTTGTATATATGCGGTTATCTATATATATATATATATATATATATATATATTGCCTGCGTACCTACGATGGCAGTTACTACACGAAGGTCACCCACCTAAATAGCTAATAGCTATATACATGTAGCTGTTAATTACATCAGATATCCAATTATACATATACACTTTTAATTTGATATTACACAGAATTCGCTTTATAATGTAAATATATATGATATAACTTTTGTTTATGCAATACATATATCCTATATACCATTGTTAAAACAGTGAAGTTAATCTTAGGGTATATTAATGATTCTACATTAATCTAGAATTTTTATTTCTTAATTATATGATTTAATATATTTACTTGATTGATAATAAAACATGATATATATTCATATATATATATGTGTTAATATCCTAATATTTACTCTAATGGATTAACTAAACAACCTAAGTGATATGTTCGTGTGCACGTAATTAAATTCTAACTTCTTTGCTGTTCGCAGGCCCAGATGTCGGTACAAGTGATCGTACAGGACGTTAACGATAACGCCCCTTATTTCGTTGAGGATACAGATGGCGGCGGTGACGAGGGAGGAGGCTCCTACGCTCGTACCGTACACGAGAACGCTACCAGAGGTCACGAGGTCATCACCATGGTTACCGGTGACCTCGACTCCGGAGATAACGGCGTCGTCACCTATCGGCTGTCACCCACACTAGATACTAACGGGTTTACACTATAACTAATTGTATATACATAGGTAGTTATATACCTAAATGTACTTTACTATACCTAGTTCTTATATAATTTATATACAATTTTAAACTATAGTACTCTATAGAGTATATATGAATTTAATAATATGTACCAATTTTATATAATATATCCACATGTTAATATACATATGTTGCATATGATGTATCTATATCTTTATATAATGTATCACGTTATATATCACGTTATGTAAACACAATATATTCATAATAATATATGTATGTATATATATATATATAAGTATATCAGTAAAATTACATATTCAATATATGTTACATATCAATAATATATGATATTATATACAGACATATATGAAATATATCATAACATATTCTTTTATCGAAATCATGAATTGTGTTAATTCATTAGCTAACAGAATGTGTAGAGTACACTAATAATGTACCTGGGAAGGAGGCGTACTTACTTATAATATAGCCTTCATGCATATCCACAACCACATGTACTCACACCTATACATACTTACATATATTCCCAACCTACACACTACACCCACCCACATATAACCACTCGCCAGCAATGCGGACACCACGTTCGCCATTGACCGGAAGTCGGGTCGACTATACGTTAACGGACCTCTCGACGCTGACCACAAGGGTCTTTACGAGCTGCTGGTGATAGCGGAGGATGGGGGTGATCACGTGTTGTCTGCTAGCGCCATCGTGCGGATAACGGTAGTACTAGTGGTAGTACTAGTGCGGTAGTACTAGTGGTAGTACTAGTAGTGTAGTACTAGTGGTAGTATTAGTGGTAGTACTAGTGGCAGTGTACTAGTGGTAGTACTAATGGTAGTACTAGTACTAGTGGTAGTGTACTAGTGGTAGTACTAGTACGGTAGTACTGGTGGTAGTACTAGTACGGTAGTACTAGTGGCAGTACTAATGGTAGTACTAGTACGGTAGTACTAGTGGTAGTACTAGTACGGTAGTACTGGTGGTAGTACTAGTACGGTAGTACTGGTGGTAGTACTAGTACGGTAGTACTGGTGGTAGTACTAATGGTAGTACTGGTGGTAGTACTAGTGCGGTAGTACTAGTGGTAGTATTAGTGGTAGTACTAGTGGTAGTACTAGTTCGGTAGTACTAGTACTAGTACTAGTGGTAGTGTACTAGTGGTAGTACTAGTACGGTAGTACTGGTGGTAGTACTAGTACGGTAGTACTAGTGGCAGTACTAATGGTAGTACTAGTACGGTAGTACTAGTGGTAGTACTAGTACGGTAGTACTGGTGGTAGTACTAGTACGGTAGTACTGGTGGTAGTACTAGTACGGTAGTACTGGTGGTAGTACTAATGGTAGTACTGGTGGTAGTACTAGTGGTAGTACTAATGGTAGTACTAGTGGTAGTACTAGTGGCAGTGTACTAGTGGTAGTACTAGTGGTAGTACTAGTGCGGTAGTACTAGTACTAGTGGTAGTGTTATGTAATATAGCAACACTACTATGGCCGGTGTCATATAATAAACCGTTCCTATTCCAAAAATCGTCCCCGATTGTCACGTGACTACAAAATCGATGATATTTCACTAAATAACGATGTATTATATGACACCGGCGCTGTTGTGTAGCATGGACACATAGTCACATGGACAAATAGACAGACTACCGTTATATATACGTGATGTATCGACTGAGTGTCCATCTGAATATCTGACCAACTGTACTAATACAATACAATCACAATCTAAGTGAGATATATATATTACTTGGTGATATATTAATGATACTTGTTGGTTTGATTACTGATAATATATTATCATTAAGGACAATATATTATTTTTGAAATGAAATAGAATCTTAAATAAATATCCCTTTATTCAATAATATGAAAAGTGTATTTAAATTGCTTGTTTAAATTATATTTGAAATTTAGAAAAACATAGGATAAAAGATTTCAATATAGTAGATTTATAGAAATTACGTTTCCCCATTTAAATATAATGCAATAATTAGAATCCTGATAATAATACACCATACTAATACATATGCACATCAGGTACTGGACATCAACGACAACGCTCCTAATATAGCAATGATATACTTGACCGATAGTGGAGGTCCTCGTTTGACCTTGGAGAAGGTTAATGTAGGCGATTTCGTAGCCAGATTCTCCATCACTGACGAAGATGATTCGCAACAGGATACGTCAGAAGATAATGAAATAACGGTAAATATAGTGAGGATGAGTAATGTTAACTCTACCTATTGGTAGGGTGTATAGGTATGGTTTATAGGTGGGGTATAGGGTATAGGTATACCTACAGGCTATGTGATATAGTGAAGGTGTGTTATGTAAGTCAGTATTTAATATTAAAAATCATTTGTCATGAAATAAGTAATTAAAAATTGAAAATACATACATTTAATTATATTATATAATTATGATAATATTTTAGATAGTCTTATGTCAACATATATATATATATATATATATATATATATATATAAGTATACTTTGTTCATTATAGATTAGTTCTAATTTAAAAATATATATTATATGGTACATATGTTGTACATATTGTACGAGAGATATACTACTAGTTTGACCTCTGCAT
This sequence comes from Osedax fenrisi, assembly GCA_964019155.1. Lineage (NCBI taxonomy): Eukaryota > Metazoa > Annelida > Polychaeta > Sabellida > Siboglinidae > Osedax > Osedax fenrisi. The sequence continues at coordinate 4,232,242 of OZ025243.1, forward strand.
TAACATCTACCAGGTTGAACTACTGGATGACCTTGACCAGACGTTTCACCTTCAGGAGCGTCTCCGCAACGTGTATTTCCTAGCGGTCAGTCGTCGCTTGACCTTGGCGCACTCGTACAGCCTACGTCTACGAGCCGTTGACCGTGGAGGTCTTACGGCCGAAGTTCGCTTTCGGGTAGACGTAGTATCCGAAGGGGGCGTGTCTCCCGATGACGGAACCACCGGAGCGGAACGAGATCCGGAATTCGAATTCGAGCAACGCGAATACGCGGCATCGGTACGAGATACGGACCGCCCGCGCGACCCGACGGAACCTCTGCTCCGGGTCGGGTTGAGAACCTCGGTTCAGGGTACCGTGTACTCCATAGCGGAGACGGAGGCGACACCTAGCGGATTCTCGGTGAACGCCGACACCGGCGACGTCTACCTAGTAACGGATGGAGCGGTGCGGTGCGGCTCTAGAACCTCGCGCACCGTGGTGAGCGCGCACCTACCCCGACACTCCACCGAAGCCACTCCGATAAGCCGAGTTAACTGTACGGTAGTGTTCGAGGTGCGAGCCGTACGCGATAACCCGCCCAGATTTCGCGAGACTACATTGCACACGCTCAACAATGTCTCCGAGGATACTATTCCGGGCACGTGCTACGATCTCATGGTTCGTTACGTAATAGACATGCTGTTACGTCATACTTGTGACTTGATGTTAACACCTCACTTGACAACGTATGACGTATTAACTAAGTATATTAATGTGTATGTTCATTGTATCATATAACATATGGTATTGCCTCACTAGATTAAATTTAGGTACAAATTTATATGATTTATATTTACAGCAGATTGCATTTCTTAATTGAATGTGTAAAGTGACTATATATATATATATATATATATATATATATATATATATATATATATATGTGTATATTTATGTTTGTATATTTATATTAATGTGAGTAGTATTTTACATGTAATATATATTAATTATAAATATAGAGATTTATATTTAGATAAAGGTTTATGATTTCTATTTATAAATATAATATAAACAGTAGAAGGAATACAATGGACAGCACTTACTTGATCTAATATCATAGTAATAATATAGGCAGTGGCTTGTAGTAGTAGTAGTAGTAGTAGTAGTAGTAGTAGTAGTAGTAGTGCTAGTGCTAGTGCTAGTAGTAGTAGTAGTAGTAGTAGTAGTAGTAGTAGTAGTAGTAGTAGTAGTAGTAGTAGTAGTAGTAGTAGTAGTAGTAGTAGTAGTAGTAGTAGTAGTAGTAGTGGTTACCCCTATTGTTATCTGTGATCGAGTGTAGTACATCTATACGCCCACCCCAAGGCGCTCCATTATCTAACCTGTATATCTATAATTATAATACCGAGTCAGCTTTCATATTTCCTAGTTCTATTATCTTTGCATCGTGCTTTACCGTTCACCGTGGCAATATAGTATAATATAGGTTTGTTATCGTCTGATCTTCTATTTACTACCGGCGCGGGGTTTCACGCATGCGCGCAATATATCCACACACACAACGAGACCACTATGTCCTCACTATGTCCTCACTAGTACTGCGCCTACACATACGTACAAAGATGCGCATGTACCCGTGCTCATGTATTATGATTATATATATATATATATATATATATATATATATGCTAACCAGGTTTATATTGTACATAACTTTGTGACAACATACTATATCACGGTTAAACAGGGTTAAACTATATCCTATAGGTATACAGCGCAAATGTAGTAATGTATGATACTAATAGAATACTACTAAAGTATTCGCGTATATATATAGTATTGTATTATTGTTATATATATATGTATGTTTTAGATCTAGCGGCGCTGCAACAGGAGGGCGGGGGGGGGGATATGCCCCCCCCCCCCCCAACTTTAAAATCTAGGGGGACCTCCTATGTATTTGTCCCCCCCCCCCCCCCACTTTTACCTCAACATTGATTTTGATTGGTTGGTGCCCCCCCCCCCCTTATATACAAAATCGTTCCAGCGTTGCCCATAGTTAGAGCACACTAATATACAATAATGTATTACTAATAATAAATGTGATTATTATAAAAAGTTATCAAATATAACGGTGATATAATGGGCATATGCAGGTATATAATTAATTCTAAGCATATCTACTTGAGTAATCTTATTGTAAGTGATATTATTTATATATATATATATATATATATATATATATATATATTCGTATTTAATTGCATGTCAACTATATATGTTTTTTTACACTAATAAACATATTGAATAGTTAATAAAGTCAAGTTGACTCACAATGATCATTATAATGTGTATGTTACTCACACAAACGTTATAGTAATATATACTATAATGTACACTATTGTATACAGTATAATATATTATAATATTATATAAACTATTTAGAATATATAATATAATATACACTATTATATAACCTATAGGTTATACTATAGTATATTATATATTATTAACTATAATATAAACTAGTATATTATATAATATAAACTATAATATGAACAATAATATAGTTATATATTATTAGAGTATACATTTATATTATATATAATATAAGAAAATATAGTATACTTCCCTATAATATAGTAGAATATCTATGCTATTTACCCAATTCTACTATATTGTAATATTCTATACTATGTATTATGCTATAGTATATAGTATATAGTATATATATATACTATAGTATATATAACTCTAGTATTGCAATGTATTTGAGTGTAACTCCATGCAGTTGTAAAACCAAATACCAATTTACTAATAATATTAGTGTACTATATGTACTTAATATAGCCTTACTATAGTACTACCTTATAAGGTACTATAAGGTACTACCTTATAAGTATACTTATAAGTACGGTGGGTCGGGGGGGGGGACATAACCCCCACTTTAAAATCTAGGGGACCTCCTATGTATTTGTCCCCCCCCCCACTTTTACCACAACATTTATTTTGATTGGTTGGTCCCCCCTATAGGGGAACGATTTTGTATGTATACCTATATATAGGTATACATACAAAATCGTTCCAGCACCCCTATATATAGGGGCGCCCCTATACGGGTAAGAGTATACTCTTCGTGTCCTCTCTTGTAACGGCATTACAGTTCATCGAAGTATGCTATATTCGCACTATAGTTAGTATGTGTATTACCTCTATATAGTAATACTAGAGTGGGTGGGTACTACTGTAGTGGGTGTGGTTAATATTAACGAGGGGCGTGGTTAGCGTGGGCAGTGATCACATGTGCATCGCCTAAAGATACGTGTGCGTAATTACCCGTCCCATTGTTATCGTTAATATCTGTTGATATCTGGTGGGTGGTAACATGATACAACAGTAATTGTACTTATTATACTACTACTATATGACCATCCTATTATGCAATTATAGCCTGGTTTCCGTGTATCCCGTTGTGTATATACATTTCATTATAAGTCATACGTGTATATTCATGTATAAATAATACACATATGTATTGAGTATATATTACATTAATAATGTAATTATTTAATACAAAATTATATTTCATAAATATACATAGATAAATTTAACAACAAAGTTCTCACTTACACATTATATTATATTATAAATTTAAAATCTATAATATATATGAGTGTGTTCACGGTTGAGTGACTTTGTAGTTTACTCCACACACCCACACCCATATGGAGTATATCACTTTGATGTGTTATCTACTACGTAATGTCGGCGAGATGCTACTTCAATGGTGCGTGTGACGTCATAGAGTGACGTCATAGCCGGAAGCTGTCCGGTAATTGCTTTCTTGTAAAGTTAGCACTTTATAGCCGGTAGCCGTTGAAAAGATTAAATCACTAAATTTAGAGACGTTTCTCCGTGATATATCGTCGTGAATGTATGCGTGTTGTGTAATATAATACAAACGTATACACATACATACATTCATATATAAGTATAGTATTAAGCATTATGTATTATATATATTATGTAATAATAAGTAAACATTTTGATTAGTTTCAATAATCTTAATTAATACAAACTTTGCTGTGGACTGGTTAACGAAGATACGTGGCCACTTCATACAGTCATTATCAATGTATTGATTATTTAAATAGGAAGTTAGCTTCTTGCTTCAGGACTTTGATAAAGTAAAACTCTCTCTCTCTCTCTCTCTCTCTCTCTCTCTCTCTCTCTCTCTCTCTCTCTCTCTCTCTCTCTCTCTCTCTCT